>BMAV01012533.1:0-51253 GCA_019973955.1 Trichonephila inaurata madagascariensis
CCCCCTGTAATCCTCCCCAAAATGTACGAACGGAACAAAATAACAAATCGTGACAAAGTACCCGCCCCTTTCGAACAATAAATGAAAAATTTCGAAGCACAGGAATCGATACAAACAGAAAAACATCCTATAAAAACCGCTCCGCGCAATAATACGGGTAGGAAATACTTTCATACCATTCTCTGCGCGCTATTCCCTTCATTCATTCGACCATAAAAACCAACGAAAAGTTATATTGGAAGAAGATCCAGAAGGCACTGTCTCTTCGAGCACTTCGCCAATGCTTGGAGGGTTTCTTTTTGTCTCCCGGGCAGGAAGAGTAGAAATTCTTTGAAAATTTGTAATCTTTTTTTATATATATTTATTTTTTAATATGTGAAAGACAGTCACACGGAAAGAGATAGTGATCTTACATATTGTAGATCTGCATAAATTTGCCATGGAAGGAAACGTAAAACCTGATAAGGTGGCTTTAATCTCACGCAATGTCTGTTCGCTTGGTTGACACATGCGCGGACCGGTAGAAACGGATACACTGATTTGATTTGGGGTTGTATCGTGAATGAATTTTTAAAAGACATTCAAATTGCTTGAAAATCACTGTGAATAAAAAGATTTTGATTCAACTAACTCCTAGAGCAAGATACACATATAGAAAAAATGAATCCTTTCATGTTATAAATACAATTAAAGCAGACTCGATATTTTCCGTGTCATAAACTCATTAAACATATCCTAAATTAAACCGTAAATAAACAAAGGAAAGAAAAATGTGTACAATGATGTATTGCGTGAAATTTGACTTATACATGTATTTATTAATCTCTTAAAAGTCTGCAAGGTTAAATCGTAAATAATAATTTGAAAAAAAAAATTTATCCGCAACTATGGTATAAAAATTATTTCATGCTTATCAATACAAACATTTTATTATTTCACAAAATAACAATAATAATTAATCCATCAATAAGAAAAAATGTAGATGGATTCAATCACAAGTTATTAATAAAATACATTAAAATACGTTTAACGCGAAAACGCTTAAGACGAAATATCGGTTAACGCGAACTAATACAACGGCCCCGACAAACTATTTATTTGCCTGCATTTTTCTATTAACACGAAACTAAAACCGCATAACACAACAGAATTTCCCTTCCGGGAATGTACAGCATACGGAAAACACCAGAGATTTAAGAAGGGTGTGAAATGGAAGAGATGATTTCACATTATTTTTCTGTAATTTGGACTATCCTAGTATAATCATCGGAAGAATTCATTATAGTAGATCATCATAATTCGTGTGCAGCCTAATTATGGAAGGCAAAAACATTTAGGAGTTTGTTCAAAACTCAAAAAATATCCTTGACGCAGATTTCACAAAAATGAAATGAATAATGCAGCTCCTGTTCCCACATCATCCGAAATGAGGAACATCATATAGTTATTTAGACGCCCATTCCAATGGCGAAATTAATAACAAAATGGACGAAACCGAACAATTTGTAGACAATTTGATGCTAGAAAAAAAATAATAAAAGAATATCCGATTATTTTCCAAAAATTCAATGTTTTGTTTCAAAAAAACTTGAAAATTTTGTAATAAATTTCTTTAAGTTCTTGAGAATTTTTTGTTTCATTGATTTTTATTAAATGTATGCATATATACATATCTATGGAAATAAACTTAATTTTGTTGATATATGGTTTTTTTTTTTTTTTTTTTGCAATATCTTTTTGACACGAATTAAGCGGTTTTATTTTAATAATTATTAATCCATCCATAAGAAAAATTGCAGATGGATTCTAACATAAGTTATCAATAAAATATGTGATATACAATTCATTCCCCAATCTGTAATATTTCTAAATCATACACCACTCAACCTTGAGAGTAAAATAACGCACACTTCCGCACAAAATAACTTATTACACACATAAAAAAATTCTGCCACAACTCATCTCAATCTGTCAAAGTAATAAATCACAAGATATTTACAAGCCACTGAACTAAATAAACGTCACTTTTCTTTGCGAACGTTCGACAACTGCTGTAAAATACTAACCTCGCAAAACGATATTACAAACCTGAGGGAAAAAAACTCACAAACCTACACAACACACAGTCACGTCAGCATGATTCACTGGAAACCCAACAGATCCGATCTTTTCTCAATTCAAAATAAGGAAAGAAAAATAAAAAAAAAATAAAAATAATTCCGATCTTTCAAAAAAAAAAAATTAAAATGCGGTTTTTATTCGACCGAGACCGGAATTTCTTTCTCGGTGAGCACGAAGAAAGAGAAAAAAAGAAAAAAATAGATTTTCGAAGCTCACAACCGAAATGCAATCTAAGAGCGCACATATAGGATATACATATCAGAACCGATCTCGAGCTTTTCAACGCGAGAGGGGGCTCTAAGAATTTAATATTGCCGGAGCAGGGCAACGTACCGAAAGAGGGAGAAAATTTCACTCATAATATAAAAGGGAAGGATTTGGAACAAACTACTACGGCGAAAACCAGGAGTTTCTTGGCATTCGACAAAAGATATTTCGAAGATCTTATTCCTTCTCTCGGAAGCATGAAGAATGCATTGGAATGACTTTAAATGGCATTCTTGAGCACGCTAGGACAAGGAAAATAATAGAAGTATGCAAATAAAAGTACATATTACAATTTAGGAGAAAGAAAGACTGGTTATATTTTTACATGGTGAAGAACTGTATGTATTTATGCGTATAGAAAAACCCAAAAACACATGAAAAAAATCAAGTCTCTGTAGTCACTATCAATTTGTAATTAGCGAATTTTCAATATTGCTAAATGGTTTCATGTATATATTAGGTTGGGGAAAAAGAAATCCATTATCTTTGCTTGAAAATCAAGACTTTATTTAACATGCTTCCGATTGTCCGATTTGGATAAAATATGTATCGTTTTGTTGTATAATTTGTTGCCATTTTAAAGGTAGCTTCATAATGCCTCTCTCATAGAAATCCTGGCTCTTATTAGCGAAATCATCTAGTAATCGATTTTCACAATCTTCTCTTGATCCCAATTTCTTATCACTCAGGAAGTTTTGCAATGCGAGAAAAACGTGGTAATCGCTTGGTGCCAGGTCTGAACTATATGGTGGATGCATTAAAACTTCCCAACCAAGCTCCCAGAGGTTCTGATGAGTCACTACAGAAATGTGTGGCCTGGCGTTGTCCTGATGGAACACAACTCCTCTTCTGTTGGCCAATTCTAGCAGTTTCTGGTCAATCGCTAGCTTCAAACGGTCCAGTTGTTGACAGTAGAGATCTGAATTTAGTGTTTAGCCATGCGGAAGCAACTCCTAATAAATTATTCCTTTCCAGTCCCACCAAATACACAGTAGAACCTTCCTGGCCGTTTGTTCTGGTTTGGCCACCGTTTGAGCTGCTTCACCGCTCTTTGACCACGATCGTTTTCGCACACTATTGTCGTATGTGATCCACTTCTCATCCCCAGTCACCATCCGCTTAAGAAATGGGTCTATTTCGTTCCGTTTGGCCAAAGCTTCGCAGACGGAAATTCGATCCATGATGATTTTTGGTGTTAATTGGTGTGGCACCCAAACATGGTTCTTTTTGAATCTAACTTTGCTAAAATGGTTTAGAAATGTTTTATGATCGATCTTTAGCTCTTGCGCGATGCTACGACTACTAACATGCCGGTCAACTTCGATTATTTCTGTGATTTTACCGACATTTTCGACGACGGGCCTACCTGTGAGAGGTGCATCTTTAACATCAAAAATACCTGAACGGAATCGACGAAACCAAAATTGCACATAATTAGCTGTTACAGTATCGGGAACATAAACACCATTCGCAATTTCAACAACCTGGCTTGCATTTTCACCTTTATCAAAAACTGTAAAAAACCCAATTTTTCTTTGTTGACTTCCATTTTCAACACCCTGTAACTCACTACTGAATAGACCAGACAAAAAAAAAGCAAAATATTTTTTTTAGTGTGAAATGTCATCTTGACAACGAGCATAAATTTAAATTGTTTGATGGATACTTCACGAGATATCGACACTACAGCCATCTACCGAAAAAATGATTGATTTCTTTTTCCCCAACCTAATATATAAGGTGACCAAACGTCCTCCTAAGGGAGGACAGTCCTCCTTTTATAGGTTCTGTCCTTCCTCGAAAAGTGTCCTCCTTTTCAATATTTTACAATTGATCTGTTAATCTCTATTTTCAGAGATCAACCAAACATGTTTCCAAAATGTCGAAGAATGGTCTGAAACAAATATCACAGGAAATAACAGCTTTCAATGGTGTTTTTGACTTCATCGCAAGTAAATTGGGCAGATATAGAAAACTGCGGTGATTTTTTTATCAAAAGAAATGCCTTATATTAAAATCATTGACAATAGTTTGTTTGATAAAATTGGAAGACTGAATGTACTTTTAAATTATAATAAATTGAAACAATTGGAACATCAACATGCTGTAATTGAGAAAAGATGGGTGGAAATACTTAACCATTTCAAAAATGAACACATTCCACATAAAAATTTAGTTATTGTTTTTGAATTTACGTTGTGCTGCCCTGGAACTAATGCAGCAGTTGAAAGAGTTTTTTTCAGTTGGTAACGATTTTTGTGAAGTGACTAGTTAGAAATCAAAATTGAATGTTAATATTTTAGCTACAGTGCTTACCATAAAATTCAGTATGAAGAATATTTTTTGCCCGAACTTTTCGATATATTAAAAAATGATATGTTGACAAAAAAAATCATTCAATGGGAAAAATACTTGTTTAAGATAATAATTAAAAAGAATCTAAGCGTAATTAGCGTATTTTTGTTTAAATTAATAAAACGTTTCATATATTTAAGTTGTAATTTTTTCTTAAATTTTTCGTCCTTCTTTTCATTGTAAAAAAAATGGTCACCTTAATATATATAAACTATCCGGCATATTATTTGTTTCTAATTCATATTTTTAACACACCTCCACGCTATTTAATAATTCTGTCTGCTCAAAACCCATTGAAGTATAAATTTCCCAAAATCTAACTGGGTGATAGAATTGATATGTACAAGAAAATAAGCTTAATATGGAAAGGAAATCCAAGGTATACAACTATAAATTATACTCACCGTTACCCGCCTGATTTGCTGGGTATTTCATGATGATGTATAACTACGTAGTTTTTAAGTTGTTGATATTCAAATCCTAACAATAATCTTTTGATTGTTTTCAAAAACATTATTGCCCTCACTTCTGGATTTCAAAAGGATTTGAATTTTTAAAACGGAAGTATTTTTATCTTTTAAGTTCCCGTAACACTCCTACAGCAGTTGACTGCCGCAAAACCCTTTCGTAGTGGATCTCTATTCCACAAAAGAAATGTTTCCCAAATTTCGAATGTGTAGGTCTAATACTCCAAAGAAGAGAATTTTGGGCTATAACGCTCTTTTAGCATCGATTTCCGCAAAACCCGTTCTTAGCAGAACTCTAATCCTCAAAAGAAACAGGTTTACCAAATTTCAAGTCTATAGGTCTAATAGTTCCGGAGATATCATGATGAGAGAGTAAGTCGCTTCTCTTCTCTCTACACACACACACACACACACACACACACACACACACACACACACACACACACACACACACACACACACACACACACACACACACACACACACACACACACACACACACTATATATATATATATATATATATATATATATATATATAACTGATAGCATACAAAATAATAGAAGACAATTTTTCATGTGAACTAAACAGTGTAGAAGTTCTCAAAAGCAAACTAAAAGAAGAATCTTGAAAACTTGTATACCATGTTTTATATATAGCCTTTATACTGTTTATTGAAAATAAATTGTAAAGACGACATTTCTACAAGTGAAAAACATATTACACTCCCCGCATTAAGAATAACAATGCTAATTTAAGCCAGTTCAACGACTTATTATCCACAAGACGGAACAATAAACAATAGTCAACATCCCAGAAGATTTATGAATCAATAAGTAAACAACTTCATTTTTTTTAACTGCCATCAATCTTAATGCAACAAAAGTGACCATCAATTTCAACGAACAGAACAACTGCTCGTAAATCTTTCAAACATAACAACTCAAAAATCACATACCCCATTTTTTTTAATGCACATTTTTAAATTTTTCGCATCTGCAGGACAATATCAACTCTTTTCAATGATACAGCGTGTGTAAAAATTCGTAATCATTAATCACCAATGAATAGAATTCAAATTCGAACTAAGCATTTGCACTTTCTGCGCTTAAGGATAGATAACAAGTTCATTGAGTCTTGTTAATGCTAAGTGTTTCCAAGTAACCAGTAATAATGAATCTATTGTTTGAACAAGACAGCATTCAGGTAATCCAACAAGCGGATTTAAGACTTGCAATAAATCTAATTGATGTCATAAAATAAACAAGATGTCAAGGGCGAATTATATGATGATTATCAATCAATCCTCCTATTAATAAAAACATAGCCGCATTCGTTTCATGTATAATATGGAATATCTAGGTTAAAAATGTAACGTTAACAAACGATTTTTGTTCTATTAAGGAGCAATAAACAATTTAGGAGACTAGAAGAGAATGGAAGATTAAATAAATACATTCATTCCAACAGTTACTAATAATAACAAATTGACAGAAGGTATCATAAACCTAGATTAAAAGCAAAATAATTTACAATTTCTTTAAATAAGAATCAGTCTTTTTAAATAACATTCTGCTTTCACAAAACGCGAAAGTAAGTTGGAATTCAATTTGAAAACTTAAGTTTTTCCGCTTCCTAATGAATTTTATATTTCGACTAAAGGAACATGAGATAACTTATCGCGTCAGACTGACCCCTGACCGGAACATCTGCTCACGCACCTCAGTTCCCAAGGTCATGAAAACTGAGATGGGTACAGATGGCCTTCAGAGGGCTGTTAAGCCACTAAGATGAGTTGAGTACTTCTTCAGCGGTCCCCAACATTCAGAACTTAGCAGACCACTAAATGGATAATTCAACATTTGATAGACAACTAATAGAATTGAACACTACATGGCGGACTACTATAAATACATCATAAGGTGAACAACCGTCCTCCTTCAGGAAGGACAGTCCTTTTATAGGTTCTGTTCTTACTATACCGTTCCTTACTATATAGTCATTTATTATATTTTTTTACCGTGAAAACAGATTTCAAGAAGATCGAGAACAAACTGGAAACGCAAATATCAGCCAACTAAAAGTTATGTCGCCAATTTACCATGGTTGCTAACACTCACTAGATACACCAACAAAAGTAACTAAAAAATTACTCAACTCAAGTAATTTCACTAAAAACTGTAGCTATTTTGCTACTTGCATATTATCGCAACAATTGCCAACGTTCAAGATAGCTTTGCTAATCTCGCATGTGTCATAAGCGCTAAATTGGCAATCACGAACTTCGTTTCGTATGTTGCCAATAGGTTGCGATAATACGTAAGTATCGCTAATTTTTTAAAAAGTATAATCCATTTCTATAAGACATTTTGTTACTCGTCATTTTTAAACTGAATTACCATAAAAATATAATTAATGTGTCAATTTTTCTGCCGACCACCGATTGATGACCGTTAGTATAAATAATACAATTTGAATATTTGCATTATATGTTCATATTCCATCTCCATTTTAATTTAGAAAATTACCAATTTATTTCACATAATAATAAAAACGTACTTTTTGAATAAAAGATGTTTTTTATTGGATTTTTGTCTTCCGCTTCCCCCTTTTTTTTTAAAGGAATAGTATACTAGTACTTATGATCTTATCCTTTCACATTAAACAAATATAATACAGAGCCTCAAAATTCTTTGGAAGAATAATTACCTGGAATATTAATCTAAATCTTACAAAACACTTCAAAAGGAATAATACGACGGTACACTCCAAGCACATCTCAATTAAGTATCTGCATTTACACAAGCTAAAATTCTTATCTGTCTACTGTGTGCCCGTTAATGCCAGGTAATTCTAAGTCAGCAGCATGGGAAAGAATCTTGTAGTTATCTAGCGAAAGTACCATTCTCTCAATCTAGTACTTCCAAGGGGTGGATTTAAGATCCACATAGATTTAAAATAAGACTTAATTAATGCCATAAAAGGAACTGGATGTCAGATACCGGAAACTTGATGACCAGTGAAGAGGCTAAGGATCGAACATAAAAATGTTCCATTATCCCAGTTACAGTCTTTATCCCTTGGTGATTGCACAATCGAACGGAAAATCCACAGCCATAAAAGCTACACGCAAGCTCGTTTGGGATGCCGACACTGAAGAGACTTTTAGATGTTCATTTTTGCGTGCTTGCACAGGTAACTAGGTCTTAAATACCGGAGGTAGGTGTTGATTTTCTTTTAATTTTGATTACGTTTTTGAGGGGAAATAAGCTTCCAACTACTGAAACTGTTCACATAATTCCATTCAAGTGTATGCTTTTAAAAAAACAATTATTTACGTAATATTAAAAAGTCATACGTTAGTTTAGCAGAATTTGTAATGTTTAAAAAAATTACATTTCACATTTAATTAATGTTTCATATTGATTAAAAATGGAAAACGTATACAAATTTCCTGCGCAATTTACAAAAGATTTAAACGCAAAAATAAATAAATAAATAAATAAATATTTGAGAAAAAATGCGTAAAATTAGCTCGATTCAAACTTTCATGAAACATTAAAATTTCCAAAAATAAATATTATTTTCAACATAATTAAACTGCAATTTGTTATAAATTTCTAGGAAATGAGAAGCAGAACTTAATCTGCATATTTTACAAATGTTTAGGTACATATAACATGTTTCTCTCTCTCTCTCCCTCTCTCTCACACACACAGAGAATGTGTTTACTGACGTCACACTTAAAAGTAATGCAAGGGCTATTGGCATCGGAGCTCGAAATTTTGAGTTGCGGTCAATACGGCGAGGACGACACCTGAACTGGTATCAGGGGCGTTCCTACTGCCGTGACAATGATGCGGAATCCTGAAGCTAAAGAGGCCCAACATGCGTTACATTTTAGCAAATAAGCTTTATTAACGTGATTGTTAGTTTTTTTTCCTTCAAAAAAGGCCCTCCCTTTTAAGAATTTTGATACAGGGCTCACTCAAAACAAGCTACGCCAGTGGCTTGTATTCCACTTTCCTAACTTCCACACTCCGCCAACTTGAAGACTTAGAGCAATGACAAATTTAGCATGCCCCTCTACACATAGTCTTCAATGGCATCAAGATTAGACCTTAAGTTCTGGCACTAATATGAGTGAGCATATACATACGCACACACACTTATATATGTAACTGATTCGTATTTACTCTAAAGCGGCGATTTTAAATTTTGATCGTCGCGGCCGCCTTTATGTCTAACTTGACATCGCGACCGCCTAAGACTTAGAAGAACAGAGGTGTCAATACGCCCTCAGTACGAAGTTATGTCACCCGATATATATATATATATATACACAATGTATTTGCCTATTAACTGTTCTTGTTTTAAAATAAATCCTTTCTGATAATAGGAACGTCCTTTAGATTAAAATAGATTTTTATTTTATCAAACAGTTACGTTTGACTCTTTACTACAATAAATTACTTTTTTAATAAATTCCGAATTTTATTATGCATATCTTTTACTATGGATGGTAAATGATTCTCTGTCTGTGCGACTTTCGTTTCTCCTTCCCTGTTTGGAGTGCCCAAAAAGCAAGAGGCAGTCAGAGATGTTTTTTAAAGTTTAAAAAAATTATTCAGGACGGTTAAGATAAAAGGCAATGTATACTTAATCGTTTGAGAATGACAGCACAATCAAATTTCAACAATGAATAACGAAAGATCAATTCAAAAGGAACTCCGCAGTTTTCAAGAAAATGGCAACTGTAATATTTTAAACATTATTTGATCATTTTATTATTATATTATATAAACATTATTACAATATCTATGTCTGTATACATGAAAAATAATGAAAACAATAAAAATTCATTTTGTTTTAAATTTTCACTCCAATAAATGTTTTTTTGTTTCCAAATCTGATATAACGGTACATATTTTTATGTGCGACCCGCGAGATTATAATGTTTTTCCGAAGTGGCCCGCAAGGTCATTTGGGTTGGACACCCCTGACTTAGAACACCAAGTCCTGACTCACCAACACATGGCTGAGTGATTTAAAGCTTCCTCAATAATCCTAAGATAGCCTCTGCTATTATACAGACTTTTAACATTTATTTTTTTACCCTTTAAGAAAACAGCAAACATTTAATTTAAAAATTACGTTCTAATAACGGCTATGTAGTTGCAAACAATAAAAAGGCTGAATTAATATTCTTGATCAAAATAAATTTTCTAGAGCTTTTTCATTGTGGGCAATTTAGTGATCTAGTCTAGGATGGCACATCTTTCAATTTTTATGCCTTTCAGAGTCTGTAAAAGAGGGAAATTTTTACATGAGAGACTTTCACGGACCCCCTAGAAAAGTGCTGGGGACCCCAGGGTCCGCGGACTACAGTTTAAGAACCACTGCTCTAAAGGCATTCAAGCTATACATAATCATCAAAATATAAGAATATATACACCACAATTTTATTCTGGGATATCAAAATATATCCCAAACTATTCCGAAATTCAGCACTTGACTTTAAAATATAAATAATCGCAGAAAGTTATCCCATTCTTAGTGTAACACGAGTCACATAATGTGACTAAATTCTGATATAAGACCTTAATCCTGATGATAAACAACCGCTTGCTGTAAAATAAGATTAAGTCGACTTAAAGCAGCATACGATGGCGGGAATAATCTACCTAAACAACGTAAAATCCGGTCAAAAATCTCTTCATTTTACGAGACTCACACCAGTTACATTTAATCGAGATTTCTCGCAACTTAATTCGATTCAAACGTGAGATCTTGCCAATTTCGGGCTTTAGGGGTAACTCGTAGCACTACATTTGCTGGAATTACAGTTTGTTGGCGAAAATTAGATCACGGATATGATAAGCGTAAGAGATTAAATGTTGTTTTAATATCCAACGTTGGAATTATGTTTTCAATTACTCAGTTAAGATCATTTTAAACGAATGCGATTATTAAAATTGTGTTGTGGCTGTTTGATGTGTGTAAATAGGAATATATTTGTGCGATGAAGTGTTGAATAACTACAAAGCTTTAATATTTAATTTTATTTTAGTGTCGAAATGTAATCACATTGTAAGTATGAAAAGGTTATTTGTGAGGAAGTATTAAATAAATATATATATATACAACCACGGAATTAATATGCCACCTTCATTTACGCTTTTGATCGATTTTCAATCGACAAAGATAAACTGATAGAAGAACTTGAATTTCTGGAAAATAAAAATCTCGATTTGCAACTAAACACAATTCACTGAATTAATATTAATGGAATAAATAATTTACTCACAGAAAGAAGTATTGCAACAGTTAAGTCTTTTATTAATTTAAGAATAATTTTTTTTTTTAAGGGGGTATTTTTTTAAATAAGGGTTATTTAAGTATAATATTTTCAGTAATTAACATGTAGCTAACATATTTTAATTAGTTTACGTATCTAATTATTAAAATAATAATGATGTAAAAGAAATTGCGTAGAAGTGGCATTATCTCTCCATTTAAATATTAAATAATATCAATTCGATAAATATTTATAAATATTAAACATAGCAAAGAAATTTTTAAAAGATAACAATTCTCATGTTTTTGATATGTCACGTAAAATACGAATTTATTAATAATAAACTGACTAATGATATTTTTAAAAGAAAAATACATAATCAAACTCATCTTGCATTTATAAAATCATTTAGAAGTCATCGTCAATTTATTTGGTTCTGAATATGCCGAGAATACAGCATTACATCAACGTTTAATAAGAAAATGACGTGGAGAAAATAAAGTTATATTAACGTCGCACTGTAAAGCTGCGCGATGGCTATGGCAACGGACCTCGTTATTTGAAAACAGTTTTAGCTTGCATAAACTCTTACACACAATAGCGCACAAAAAAGGTAGTCCCCGGGTCCGGAGCTCCTCCAATAGTCCTTGAGTTGTTTTTTTTCGATTGATTGTAATACTAAGTATATAGTACGTAAAATTTAATTATGTATTTGTTATTAATAATTAATTTTATTGATTAATGCTAATTATTTATTCAATAATTAATTTTTTATTGTGTTTGTTCCCGAAAATCGACAAAATAAAAAGAATATGTTGGGCGGCTTATTAGAGCAAGATACCAAAATGGTGGACTTTTGACCCCTCGAAAAATTTTTGTGTACGCCACTGCTTACACAAGCGGGTCTTAAGTCAGATCAGGATTCGAATTCAATGGAATCTCTCAAAAAGAAATATGTAAAATATTCTCTGTACTTCCATGTTTATACCATTTGTACATCTCTTCTGAATTATGCCTCTATATTTTTGGAAAACATACATATTATGTGAGTGTCAGTAGCGCACACAGGAATTTTTCAAGGGGGGTCCAGGGTCGAAAGTTCACCATTCTTGTATCATGCTCCTTGGATTTTGTCGATTTCCGGAACAAAACACAATAAAACTAATATTGAATAAATAATTAGCATTAATTAAACAATTAATCATTAATAACAAATACTAATTAAATTTTACGTACATATACTTAGCATTATAATCAATCGGAAAAAATCAAGGGTTTTTGGGAGGTCCGACCCCCGGATCCCCTTGTGTGCCATGGTGAGTGTATATCCCATATTATCACATTATTTATTTAAAAATAAAACATATCACCACAGTACAGGGATCCTTAACATACGTTGAAAAAAATTGAGATATAAAATTACCCGTCAAACCAAACTGCAATCATGTCATCTTTGTTAAACTACCCCTTCACACACACGCATATATATTCTCTCCCACACTTTTTTCCAGATCTCGATTTCATCGGCTGGCATCCATTTCACCGCTGGAGGGTTCAACTGGTGCGGGAACGCTCCGGCAAACTCAATTATTCTCGGGGACCTCATCTCTCGATTTATCGAAAGCGAACGAGAAAGAAAAAAAAAAAGGGACGAGCCTCCCCTCTCAAATCGAAACCCCCCGCCAAGAGATCTGGCACAATGCGGGTTAACAGCGACCACCGAATTCGTGCGGTGGAATGAAAAGGAGAAAAGCAATTATAAGTGAAAGGAGTGCGAAAAATCCAGTGAGGTTGGAAGAGGGGTTCTCGGTCGTCTTGCGCATGGTTAAAATGGGAATCGTTTCTCTCTCTGGTCTTTTTTTCTTTCTTTCTTCCCTCCTGTTCTGCCATCATTTGAATTAAGATTTCTACTTTGGGAGTAGATTGAGATGTCCTTTAATGGAAGTGAGATAATAGTTTTTGTCTTCAACATCTATTTGAAGTTTTACAATGGAGGTTAAACTGAAGTAAAAATACGTTTACTCGTCATTTCGAATTAATTTTAAGTAACAGATGATTCGTATGATGAGCAAGGTTCGGAAAAAACACATTCGTTATTGAAGTCACCACACTTGTGTACGAAAATATTCCTTTGATGAGAGTGGACGATGACTCTTAAATTTTTACTCTCTGTATGGAAGATGAAAAAATACCGTTTTCAAGAAACAACTTAATAATTTTTGGAGACTGCGAGAAAATAACAAACTCCACATTACGAACGCCATTAGCTCCTCTTTAGTTATATTTGATTTTTTTTTCACAGTTCCTTTACTATTAGTTCATTCTCTTCCTATATATATTTATTTTACATATATCTAGTTCAAATTTTCAATCGTTAATAAAATGCTTTCTATTCATCCATTCAAGTTCAAATACATTTTGTTTTTAAACTTGTAGCGAATGACGGTGCTAATACAGTCTTCTCAAATATTAATTCATTAATTCTATTTAATCAATGAATAAATAGTAACAAACAAAAATAATAGGTCAACACCATATATAAAAAAGGAAGTCGCTCATTGTGGCCCTGTAGCGCAATGGATAGCGCATTTGATTTCTAATCCAAAAGTCGTTGGTTCGAATCCTACATGGGAAGGCCTAAATTCTGAGAATGTGATTTATATATGAATAAATAGTAACAAAAACGAAAACAATAGTCGAACACCCTATATAGAAAGGAAAATGGAAAATCGTTTTCTATTTTGTCACTTAATATTGTGATTATGTCATGTATATACACATTGATATTAATTGTAACTATTTCACATAAAAAGTAGCTAAAATAAAAAAATTTTCTTTGTTGGCCTAGATGAGAATTGATTTAAATGAGTGTAATTTTCATGAGGTTCGTCACCGTGTTAAAATTATGAGGTCGTATTGCTCCGACTTGCGACGCAAAAAAAAAACATTCACTACGTTCGGAACCGTGATTTTGCAAAAGAGCATAAATGGATAATTCTCATGGTATTTAGTGTCACTTAAGTTAGAATACATGTATAAAATTGTTTAAAGGACATTTTGACAAAAAAAAATTATTTAAATACAATATTTTGGCAAAAAAATTAACAGAATAACCTTTTTCAAAATGTTCTCCTTTTGTGAAACATGCTTCTATTATAATAATGTTTTACCTGTATATAGCTCAGACCTCTGTACAGAGGCTCAACTAGAATTTTTGAGATATATAACTTAAAGTGGGTTTATCCATATTTTACGACAGCAGCGGGGAGCAATTTTAAGAAAAAAACGCCGATAATTATTTCAATGGGTGGTAACTCTGAAAACAATATGAATTTTTCAAAAATTCTAGTTCAGCCTCTGTAGAGAGCTCTGAGCTATATACAGGCAAAATATTATTATAATAGAAGTATTTTTCACAAAAGGAAAACATTTTGAAAAAAGATTTTTCTAAGTTGATTTTTTGCCAAAATATTGTATTTAAATATTATTTTTTTGTCAAAATGTCCTTAAAACAATTTTATACATATATTCTAATCTAAGTGACACTAAATATCATGAAAATTATCCATTTATTAGCTTTTTTAAAATCACGGTTCCGAACGTAGTCGGATACCTTAATACAAATGTAGCTCCTACAAAATAACCTAAATTCATGACAATCACATGATTAATATAAAGTGTTTTCCCATATTATTCAAAACTGACAACAGACTTGTAGTTGTTCTATTTGTAAAGTTTAAAAACAATTTCAAATTCAACACAAGATTCATATACAATCGGATCTCTATATAACGAAGTCGCTAAATCTTGAAAAAAAGTTCGTTATATGGAAAATTCGTTATATGGAGGTTCAACTTTCAATTTTCTTAATAAACCACATAAAACAAATTTAAAGTTCATAAACACCATATATTAAAAAAAAAATATTATTCACACCTTTTTGTAAATTAATATATATTTATTTTATATATCTTACCTATAAAAAAAAAGAAAGAAAAACTGTTATTGACGCCTTTATCCACTTCCCGAAGAACTGAATTTTTTTCTTTAAAATTTTCGAGCTACAAGAAACAAAGTTACCAATGCGGCTGATCAATACTACGAATGAACAGATACTAGTTCAAGGACACAAGACTCTACTGAAGGTGGAAGGGGATATAAAAGATATTTCCAGTGAACTGGACAGTGAGAGTTAAAGATGGCACACTTCTTGGATGAAATGTCCAGAATTCTATTGCTCTCGGCGAGTTAGGCACCAAAAAATCCAGTTGAAGATTTATGACCACCACAAAATGTGCTAAAAGAGAACAACTCTAAATATGCAGAAATACTTCAAAAATATGGAGAGGAAAAAATTGAATCACAAGAAAAAAGTTCGTTATACAGAAAATGAACTTCGCTATTGGGAGGTTACTTTACGAAGAAATTCGTGAAATGTTCTGGGTTCCAAGAAAAAGTTCGCTATATAGAAAAATTCGCAATATAGAGGTTCGTTCTTTGGAGGTTCGACTGTATTTCAAAAAGTTGTTCAGAATTTTTAAAAAAAAATCCTTATATTAAATGCGTACTTTTAATCCAAGAGCATTTTGTTTACCTGTGTGCGTTATTAATAACAAATATGTACTTTTTAAAAGAAAATTTAAAGACAACTTTGGCAACAGCGAAATGCATGAACTGACTACCTGAAAACACGTGATTGCAGTTACGATGCGGTTTTGATGTCATACGAATTAGCCCATTGAAATTAAAACTCACCAAACAGATCCGTTAATTCAAACCATACGCGAGACAGAAAATACTCTCAGAAGAGAAAAAACATCTTTTCTAACAGACTTTTTTACGAGTAGGCTGATAAGCTCTCGACAGGACAGTTCGAACCCAATGAACTGTGTGATCACTAATGAGAACATAAATCCATCATTTTAACTCTATACGGAATGTGCACATCGTCTCCTTCGACCACTTTTACATTTTTCCCAATACTTCCTCATTCATGGTTTTGTTGAAATATTAAGCACTAAACTATCAAACTGATTTTCCTTTACTATTTAATACCTGAATACCCTTTTTTTTATGTACACAAGAGATTGAAAATTTTTAAAAATGGCATTTTTTATTGGATTTGACAATAAAGTATTATGAGATTTGGCCTTCTCAATCAATCTTGTCATCCATCTTATCCTATTCTCGCACAGCTTTAGTTCGTAGCATTTAAAAGATTATCGAGTCAGTCAATCCATCTTAGTTTTGGTTTCCCTGTTGGCCCATTCCCAATTGGTTTGGCGAGAAAAATTCTTTCAATGGTTTTTCCCTTGGCACATGAATAATATGCCACACTATTTTATTCGAAGCATTTTGATAAATTCGCCAATGCCCAGATCTTTCCCACAGTAAATGTTATTCACACATATAGCTATTTGTTATATTTATTTGTCCAGCTATTTCATATATGCATTTTAAAGAATGTTTTTTATACATCATCTCTCATAGACAACTACCTCGTCATTATATATTCGCCAAGCATTCATATGTTCTCTAAGCGGTTTTATACTCGGAAGTCATTAGCAATTCCTCAATAAAAGGTTTATAACGTATGCTTAACTAGTTTTATTCGATAGAAAACGAAATATTTTTTTGAACAAAGCATTTTTCTTCTTTTCTACATTTTAGACTGGTTAAAAAATTATAGACTAAAAAAATTTCAATATTTTAATGCAGGGATGGGTCAATTGTTTCGGCTCAGGGGTTCACATTGTGGATTGATTGAATATTAACGTCGCACTGTTTAGCTACACGAGGGCTTTTGGCGACGGACCACGTAATTTTGAACCATGGTCAAGTGACGTGGACGACACCTGAGCTGGCAATCCCCTCTCCTAACTACCACACCACACCAATCCACATTGTGGAAGTGAAGGAAGTAAGAGAGTTGCTCACTAACTTAGAATCTCAGAAAAGGTAAAAATTGCACCGTAAAAATCAACAGAAGTTAAATATATAGTGGTGGCTAAAACTGTGGACACTTTTTTTAAATTAGCTAAAACTGTGAACACTTTTTTAAATTATGTTTTTTAAGTTTGTACGCTTATAGAAAAATTTTCGTTGCACGAAATGCTAAGTATTTTATATCAGTTTAAAGAGAATTCAATAAAAAAAAAGAAATTTATATATATATAAAACATTTGCAACGCAAAAAAAGTTATGCAGCAATAACTGTCGATATGCATTATAGATACTGATGATAGTATAAAGTTATAAGAGCTTATAGTGAGGTTTCATTTATTCTTTACTAAAGCTTCACATCGATGTTTCACTGAGATGAAAATAGGTTAAAGCTCTTCCTTCGTTATTACATGATGCCCGGAAACAATTTTCTCCAATTATTTCTTATTATTTCATAGGTACCTCATTCGAACAAGAGTTTTCAAACAGTGCCACAAGTTTTCGATAGGATTGAGATCCGGACTGTTTCCCGGCCATGACAACAACTTAATAATCTTAGAACGGTACCAGTCTTTCAATTACTTTACTATGTGGCAAGGAGCAGAGTCTTGCTGAAGAATAACTGAAGCATTGTTGGTAAATAGATCCCTGATGAAAGGCAGAAGTTTGGGTTCTAGAATGGTGCCCATGAATTTTGTGACATTCAGTCCCATCGATGATATGAAGGCGACCTGTACCATCTGCTGATATGCATGACGAAATGATAAAACTATATGGGTACTTTACAATTGCCTGGATGCAGTCAGGATGTAACGTTTCTGCTATTCTACGTCTTATAAATATAATAAATTAATAATTAATTATAATATTTTTAAGTATAAAGATTAACATTTAGTAAGATCGAGATTCACACAATATAAAACATTGTGTGTGCGTGCTTGCGTGGAAGCATATTACACAAACACAATGATACTTATTCCATATATTTCACGATAAAGAATTCGTAAATCATTTTTAGAAAAAATGACGAACATTTCTTTCTTCAATGTCTAAGATTGATACGAATTTGTATATGTCTAAATCTTATTACAATGAATACTTTTACAACATCTACTTATTAAGTGCCGTAAAATCTAGCGTATAACGCGCACCTATACTTTCGAGCGGCATTTTTTAATTTTTTGGTATATTCGCCGTATAACACGCATCCCTTTTTTTTTTATGTAGGAACCTGAAATGTACCTGTCCAATGCTCTTATGTCTTGAAGAAATTTATTATAGGTATTATCCTAGGCTTTAGAAAAAATAGTGCATTTCTAAAGTATATACACCTTCTAAGCTCATTAGGTATATCATTTCATTTAAATAAACAGTATCTTGATCAATGTAGTAGTCTATTTTTTACGCTTATCTCTTTTTTGTTTTACTCTTAAGGCTCTCAATTTTATACTTGGCGTGTAACGCGTACTCGTATAAATTTCGATCTTATTCAATTCCTACTGTATTAGCTCTCGCACTGTCTCTATATATTTATTTATTTATATATTTGTATATTTATTTATTTATCTTGGTGGAATTTTCAATCGTTAATAAAATACATTTTACAGCGCTGAATTGAGCTGAAATTTTATATACAGGATCATTTTGGATGGAAATACAATAATTTAATTATAATTAATAAAAAATAATTGATTAAAACTAATTATTTAAAAAATTACAAATACAACCACGTTGGCATCAGTTTTGGCGACTTGTGTCAAAACTTGAAAAGGTTTTTTTCTCACGTGTTAAAGCATTCGGTTGGACTGAAATTAAAAGGACAATACAATACTTTAATGATATTAAACAAACTAATTACCACTTAATGTTGTGATTCTGTTCTATGTATATACATATTTATATTAATTGTAACTATTTAATAAAAAGTAGCTAAAATAAAATTTTTCGTTGTTGATCTACGTAGGAATTGACTTAAAAACTATTTTTCTATATTACTTGTTTTTGTATTAAAAGTGCGCGTTATAACGCCGGATTTTTCGCTATATGTTTGTTCCATGATATAAATAAAACAAACCGAGAATGAATTTGTTTTCATCATCAATAAAATATAAAGAGCTTTGAGTAGGTACATAAATATACATGTTTTTCTTTCTCAGAAGAGAGTGTACAATATTTTTTTAATGGGACACGACACACAAAAAAGTTTATATATAGACTGTGTCTAAACGGAGCAAAACAATAAATCTTAAATAAAATGGAACTTACAAAATTAGAGTTGTACTTAATTACTGTTATACATACGAATTTTTTGTACACGGTTTCGTGAGTTAATTTAGTATTTCAAGCACGCAGTCAAAGATATATAAAATGATATAAAAACGAGAACAAGAGATGAAAAAAATAATACAATGCGCACAGTACTTTTTTAAAAAATTATAAAGCATCTTTTCCAATTAGATAAAAGTTCTTTAAATTTATATACAATACATAGGTTGATTCTACACATAGGTTTCTGCGTGAATCTCAATTTTATATTACTCTCATTTCATTGATAACCACACGCAAGACGCAAAGAAAAGGGGGTAGGGGAGTAGAGGTTTATTTCCAGTTCTGTGAGTGGGGGGGATTCGGTTCTCACTGTTATTTTTTTAAAACGCACTAGGTAAACGAGTTTTATATTTATGAGTTTGTGCAGGGAAGAGCAAAAATAGTAGTCTTAAGTTCTTTAAGCGCAGAACCTCTCCGCTTTAATTGCAGGTAATATATATCATTAAAAATCCCACAGGAAATTGTTATAAACACGGATGAAGTGAATTTTTCGTTTAAAAAAAATAAAATAAATATTTAAGCAGGTTTTACAAATTGTTCCAATACAATATTTTTTTACAGGGGAGAAAATAAAAATAAACATACTAATTAATAAAAGAATCTAAATCCGTTACATCCAAAGAGATACAGATAACGTAAAAAGTTTTGATAAAATATTTTATGAGCAGTATAAATACTGCAAAAGATAACTTTTATTTAAAAAAAAAATGAGTCGAATGGATTATATTACAAAGACAATTTCATATTAAAAAGCAGAAACGATGTGTATCACAATGTTTCGTTATATATAATTCACATTCTTTGAAATTAAAACACACAAAATCCCTCAACTGGATCGCGTTAACACTAAAAATAAACTTTGGTTCATGCGCAGTATTTTGAAATTGAAGAACATACAAAAATCTAATATCGCATAATTACTAATCTAAACATACTAATCAAACCTATAGTACCAAATCTGATCTAATAAACCTAAAAAAATACCACCCATCCGGTATAGTGCTTAGCGACGCTGACTGCTGTACCGTAGGACTTCGGTTCGAATCCCGGAGAAGGCATGGATGTTTGTAAGTGCATTAGCGGCAGGGGGGTGGGCTAAATAGCCGTCATTTCTCAAGTCCTCTCGTGAGGCTGGTGGAAGGGAAAGAGAGGTGGGGCACTCTCCTTCAAAATTGGGGTGAAATTGAGCCAAATCGTACTGTTCCCCGCATGGTGTTCAAAAGCAACGGCTAACGACAGGTATACAATCTAGCCCTTTGAGATAAATGTCGTGGGCTTTGATTCGGCATTGCCAATCAAATGGCATTAACAAGAACTAAAATCTAAATACATACAGATATCTATAAGTAAAAATCAAACACCTGCTTTTAGAAATTAAAAGCCTCCAAGAGGGACATATGGGGGGAAAAAATCAATCTGTCAAAGAACTTCACTATATAATCTCAATACTCCACATAGCGTTTAATGTTGACACACAGCGATGTCTCTTCAGGCCCTAAGCCCTTTGCCAAAGTAAGCCTTGCTTGCGAACTTCTTCAGTACATAGAATACGTTGTCAAATACTAGCACAAAAGGAAACTCGCAACAAATAAATGCGTGATTCATAATTTCACAAACTGGCTGCCTCCTTTCGACTCAATGAGTTATGAGGGTATACGGTGGTAGACCAAGGGTTAGACGAGGAGGATGGACATGACCACTGGCGCAGCTGGTTCTGAGTGGGCCCTGTATCAATATTCCTTCGGGACCCTTTTTTAGATATGAGAACCCTGTTAGTGGAACTGTAGTTTCACATGTTGGGGCCCCTGTAGCTTGGGGGCTCCGTATAACTGATACGGCGAAAGCTACGCCCCTGAACATGACATAATAATACAGTCTTGCCGCTGCTGCCAATTGGTATATTGTTCGAAATTCACAGTTCTGCGGAGATGTGTCCGGGAATAACATTTGACGATTAAAATTATTCGGATCATGCTCTAATTGAGACCCAGTCGAGAGCGAGACGAGTCCCCCATTCCCAACGAGGTCGAGGCTAAGGAGACAAATGGCCCCTTGCACATAACATTAGTCAATTGGCAGCATTTTGCAAGGTTGCACAGTTAATTTATTTCTATTTTAAGAATCTATATATATATATATAAATGGATGTTTGTGTATATGAAATCGCATCACTCCAACACCGTTCAACCGATCACTATGAAAATTGGCATGCATATGTATTTTTTTTGTGGAGGTTTTTGTTCTATCCTTTTGTTGCAGCTCTCCATCAGGTGGCGCTACAGCATATAAACTTCTGCACCGTTCAATCAATTGCCAAGTTGCCAACAGGATCGCCAAAAATCGTGCCAACTTGGCTCTATCGCCAAAATTTCGCTACGTTTCCATTGAATTGCTATTATAATGTAAGCAACGGCATTGCTTGCGAATCTTACAATTTTAACATGAAATAAATACAACAAAAAGTAATATTAACATATTATACTTTCAGATATAAATTATTTACTCTGTTTTAAGTGTTCATTACTCAAAATTTGTAACAATGTGTTACTTTTCTGAGCAGGGATCAATTTAGGAAGGTATTTTCAAAAATCAAACTACAAGAAAAGTTACGGGCGTTATAAATAATAATAATAATAAGTCCTTTTTATCAGATATTAGATCCACAGACTTAAAATTTAACAAATGTGGGTTTTTTGTTCAGCTGAGATATGCAAAAATCTTATGTCTTTTTAAATTTGCAATTCACGTAAAACTCACTCATTAAAAATTTCTTTATCCTTTATGTATAGTTTAATTTTTAAATTCATCCGTGCGAAGAACGGGTATACCAGCTAATAACAAATAAAATTCAAAAAACTCAAATTTTTGAAAATAAAAGATTTTTTTTAAAAAATAAATGTTTACATAAATGGCATTTTTGTTTTTCAAAAACAATACTGTCAAAAGCGAGACGATCCTTCCTCCCCAGTGAAATATTACGGACATTTGACAGAGAAAACGGTGAAAGTGACACCATTGAAGCTGGGGAAATCGACTACTTAATAATGAATTATTCATCTTTATTTAAACTAACCGCTCTTCGTAGTTAATGAATTTCTAACAAGACGATCTGTATGTATGGGAAACGATGTAAACTGCCACCTGCGATATATCGATTAATCGATATTTTACTATTCTTTGTGTTGCCGTGCAAACACTTCTCGGACACAAAATGGATATAAGTTTTAATGAGGCGGTTAATTAAGCAATAAAAAAAAATAACTGCGAATGGAAACGGATAATTAATTGACTCGAAATCATTTAGCCGAACTTTCAGAAATACAGGAAAATGCGACAGACTCCGAACAATCAATATATATAGAAATGTTTCATGTAAAGGGGTGTAAATCTGTAAAATAGCAGTGCAAATTTTAAATGTTCAGGATTGTGTCGGGCATTTTTTTAAGTTAAGGTATCCGACTACGTTCGGAGCCATGATTTTAAAAAAGCGCATAAATGTATAATTTTCATGATATTTAATGTCACTTAGATTAGAATACATATATAAAATTGTTTTAAGGATATTATGACGAAAAAAAATTATTTAAATACAATATTTTGGCAAAAAATTAACTTAGAATAAACTTTTTTCCAAATGCTCTCCTTTGTAAAAAAATGCTTCTATTGTATTAATATTTTGCCTGTCTATAGCTCAGACCTCTGTTCAGAGGCTCAACTATGATTTTTGAAAAATTCACATTATTTTCAGAGTTACAACCATTTGAAATAATTATCGGCGTATTTTCTTAAAATTGCTCCCTTCTGTTTTCGAAAAACATGGATAAACCGACTTCCAAGTTATGCGTTTCAAAAATTCTAGTTGAGCCTCTGTACAGAGGTCTGAGCTGAATACAGGCAAAATATTAATACAATAGAAGCATTTTTTACAAAAGGAGAACATTTGGAAAAAAGGTTATTCTAAGTTAATTTTTTGCCAAAATATTGTATTTAAATTATTTTTTTTTGTCATAATGTCCTTAAAACTTTATACTTGCATTCTAATCTAAGTGACATTTAATATATAATATCATATAATCATTATTATTAATAATAATATTTATGACATAATATTATCCATTTACACGCTTTTGCAAAATCACGTTTCCGAACGTAATCGGATACCTTAAAGTTGTAAACGCTGAAATACAAAATAGTTTAAATGAATAGTAGAAAGTAAAAAATAGGGTTTGTAGCCCTGGGATCCCGGTATTTTTTCCAATCCCGAAATTCTGGGATTAAAATAACTAATTCCGGGATTTAATTTTTGTCTGAATTATATTTTAAAATTTTTTTCTCATCAAAATTTTCTAAGAATTTAATACTTTGAAAATTTATATTTTGTTTATAAAATATGTACGTAAAAAATTTTTTTTTGTGATATTAGAAGTGCTATAAGTAAAAAAAAATATATGCAGCTCTCATTTCTCGTACAGGAGAACGTAGCACAGATCTAGACACTGTCATCAAAAATTCAAAAAGAACTGTCTCTTTTTGAAAATGGAGGGAGACGTGGTGACTACCTGAAAAGAACAGACTTCTCTTTTATGACGATAACACCTACTAGTTTAGAATCCGAACGAGCATTTTCTTCAACAGGACAATTTGTAAAAAAATAAGAAGCCCTTTAAACGATGAAATGCTAGGCGAGCTGTGTTTTTTGAAAGCTTTTTTACAAAAACACTGTGGCGGGCTCAATGCGCTTTCTATTGATTTTCCTCTTGGGTTCTTTGGGGCCGAAAAAGGCAAATTCTTTCCAACCAAATCCAGAAGCGAAACGTGACTATGCAAATTAGGAACCTTTTAAATAGCAGAAGTTTAGCGAAAGCGCTGTGGTCTTTTGGGAAGTGTTTATGCGAGTCTGAGTTTAAACGCGTAAGCTAAAGCAAGCGGATATTCCAGTGTCAGCTATCCGTGAAAGTGTGTTCAAGCAAAGTGGATACCATTCCACGCGAGATAAGGAATTTACTTCGAAGATTCGAGAGGGTTGCTGCTACATAGGATATAGAGGTAGGACTGTTCTACTAATTATTAGGAACTGTGTATAAACAGAGGTTAGGTGTAATCGGTAAAGTAATCATAGTGGTCAGGATTGCGTTTATTTGGTAATATGTATTGTGTGTTTTCTCACCTCAGATCCGCTAAGTTAAAATATAAATATTATCATTGTTAGTGTTTAAATTAAGATCTTAATAAAGAGATATTAAGATTATGGCAACGCCTGGTTCTTTATTCACTCCCATACCCCTAGGTCACGAAGATAACTTAGAAGTAAGGCAACACCCACGGGCGAATGCTTTATAACAAAAAATGAAAAAAAAATGTTTTTTTTTTAATTTCATTTTGTACTATTCTTATTTGTTTTTTTATGGTGAATTGTTTTTTTTATTTGTTTCAATAAAATTAATATTAAACCAATTTTTAAGTATATTTTCAGTTTTATTATGCTATTTCAACTATGCTAATGTGTAACTATTTTTTAATAAATAGTCTAATATTAATCCCGGGATTTGGTTATTGTAATCCCGAAATCCTGGGACGAAAAACATATTTCGCAATTTAAGAGAAAAAAGTTACAAAAAGAAAACTATTACGAAATTATTTATTAAGAGGACATGGTACAATTTATTAAAAAAAATACATATAGCTCTTTCGTTTAATAGTTTTCTTAAATTTTATATGGTTGGCTTCTACTTATATGTAAAACACAGTTTTGTTTTCAAAATATCACACACCAAAAATTAACCATTTAATTATTTACAGAAAATTTTTAAATTCATAAAATGATTTTAAAATACTAGTAAAATAACTGACGTATACACATGAAATTTGATTTACAAGTACGTCAAACCATGTATAACAAAAGTTGGTATGGGTTTTGGTTGGTTTGGGGGTAACAAATTGATATTCGTAAAATACTTTACTTTATTAATGTTAATTAAAAATTCCATAAAAATGTATAAATTCTTAATTCGACTACTTTTTAAAAAATAAGTAATACTTTGATTCGAAAATGCATACCAGCTTTTGTTACATGTATTCATAGCAATAGTTATAAAAAAATATCAAAAGAGATTGTCACAATTAGAAAAAAGCCTTAATATTTGAAATGAAGATGAGAACTTGTTGTTTTATCTTAGAAAAATCAGCTTCAAGTTTTTACTTGCCATTGACATATGAACAAAATATAAAATAAATTATTAAAATTCTGGAAATTGTTTTAAACTTAGTACTGTCAAAATTTTGTGGTATAATTGAAATATATGTAAAGAATGATTTAGTCTAAAAAAAAATTGATTTTTTAACCAATTTTGGTGAATTGTGAATCATACTGTGTCCCTTTAAGGATAAATGATATTCTTTCGAATATATTTTGTGTCGTTGTTGTTGTTTCTGGTGCCACCTGTCTTACGTAGTCAGATCGAGGCCCACGAAATTCATCGTGGCAAGGGGCTAGAAGTACGCCTGTCGTTGCCCGTAGCCTTGAGCACCATACAGGTGACAGTACGATTTAGTTCGGTTCCACCCCAATTTTGTACTGAAGATTAATCATCAAGTAGTAACTCAATTATCATTTAAGAAAGATTAGGAAAAGGTGCTATGCCAGTCCATTGTATATCAACTACTGTACTTGCGTTTTTGTTTAATTATGTGTAAAATTTTAATTATAAAATTAGCAAAATGTTTTTTTATTCGTAAGTTGGTATTATTAAACCCAAAAGAAATTATTATGAAACTGGCTTTTCTTTAAATAGAACAAGCTAGTAATGAACCGAACGATGCTAATCAGAAAACAAAATTCTTCCTTTTTCTTTTCCAATTTCTGCTTTTATTCATATCTAGATAAATATTGAACAAAATTTAATGTACATAAAAAATTTGTCAAGAAAAATTCTGAAATTATACGCTGACACAGTAAAGATTATTGATTTTAGAAACCCTAAATTACCATAGAAAGATATTGATATAAAAAGAGGTAAGCCCAAAGGAATATTTGAAACACAATAAAAATTACAACAGCAAATAATTCACAATGAACGGTAAAAAATACAGAAAAAAATATATATACATATATTACGCTGAAAATTTTGCATAAAAATATTAAGAGCAAAGTTAATGAGAAAATCTTTTCGAACGTTCTGCAACTTAATATCAGCATAGTAACACTTCTGACAGATGGTGATCGTTATGAACAAACACAGAATAAACGAAGTCAACACTGATACGGTACGAAAAATTATCTTAAAAGATAAGGAAGGAAGGAACAACAACCTCTCTCTCTCTCTCTGGGATATGTTTTGAATACCTTTTTAAGATAAGAGAGAATTTAAACCCGTGTCACATAAGCACTTAGCATTCAAAGGCAGAAAGAAATTTTCCTGTAATTAAAAGCCTTAAAATGCGAATTTATCCTATCTCTAAACTATTAAAATGATACATTAATCCTCGTACAGTCATACTTAAAATACGTAGTGGAACAACTTTCTATAACTTTACATTTTTTGGCCAAGGAAACTAAGCTTTAACATAAGAAAGGAAACAATACACAATTTAACAACGAAGATTAAACCATTGTTAAGTTGATTGATTAAATTAAACAATTTGCAAGCAATTGATTGATAATTTCGAAGGCTTAGTTAGTTCGGCTTAGCTCTTTCAAAATTCCATTATAGGATGAAACTCAACATTTGTCAATTATAAATTGGAATTCGATTATTATCGCCCCTAAGTTGCAGACTGGACTATAGGTAGGCGAACCTTGAGTAGCCTTGAACTACGCCTAAGCCTCAACTGCATTTTAGTATATTTTGAATTAAAGGTTGTGGGAGAAAAGCTTTAACATATCTCGTCACTTGTAGAAAGAACTGTTATTCAATCGCTTTTAACAGATTTTTTTTTTTTTTATTTGTCATGAATTAAAGTATAAATTATCTGCAACGATCATCTAACGCAGGGATGGGTAGACTTTTCCAGGGCACGGGCTACTTCTAACTTTTTCAAGGTGTTGCGGTCAACCAAGACTCCAGACTAGATGCCATCGGTGTTCTACAAATATGTTTCTTTTAGTATGCACGTCTTAAATCTTAATAAAGGCGGTCCCTACAAAATGTCTTGGCGGTCTATCGGTCGATCGCGATCGACTTAATGCCTACTCTTGATCTAATGCAAATGACACAAAGCCGATTACCTAACTCTCATAGATTTCGCATTCCAAATAAACTAACCCCCATTACTTCACACGACAGTTCTTTGCTGGATCAGGACTAGAGCCTTAACCTTAGACTTGACTTCAACATCGTAAACCAATAAATTCACAAAGTTAAACACTTAAAGCTACTATAATCAAGGTTTGATGGTGTGAGTGAGTGTTTATTAACAGTGCGCTTTAAAACAAGAAGGCTTTTGGTGACACATGAGAACGATACCCCTCCCCTCTACGAGCTTCCACACAACGTCAACAAGATTTCCAGCCTCGACAGATTTAACGTGCATCAGCACCTCTACACGGCCGGTCTTCAAAGGCACTAGGGGTGAAACTCAAAACACGCTGGTTATGAGTCCGGACAACCAGGTTATCGCGGCCTATCAAGGTTTAATGGTATCGAACATTAAATTCGCGACTTGCTGGTTTTCGGCAAAGAGTGTCGATGGTATCTTGATACAAATATAGCAACGTATTTTAAGAGAACGTTGCTCAGGAAGTCATGTAAACGAAAATAAAATAATAAAATATTCATAAAAATATTAAAACGACATACACTATATCACGGGAAAAATGGAAATACAATGCCATCCAATACAAAATGATACAAGAAAACAAAAAAAAAACAAAAAAATTTGGAGTTATTCCACTTACGCAGGGAACAGTAATGCCACAAGACCAATAAAATAGGAGTTACCAGAAATTTTCCCTCAAGAAATTTTTCGAAATTCCCACCAGTGTGCGATTTTGTTGACCGACCGTCATTCATAGAATGTCAATAGAGGTCTGGTACACGAGGTGCGACGATGGGAATTTCCTTTAAGATGAATCAAGATAGGGATAAGATTGGTGAAGTGAAAAACGGGATGTATCTTTCATGCATCACGTTCGTTAAACACCGAGTGGGGAACATTAGCGCATTATGTGGAACGTCCTTACATATGCGTGATTCATTTAAAAATATACATATTAACGCTTTTTCTTAAGGGATTGTGGGAAGTTTATTTGTTGCACAATCTCTATAATGATAACAAAACTTCAACATCATTCTTACTAAGATAACTTAAGATTATATCAACGTTTATCACAGAAAGGACCAATCACAGCAATGGGCCACATAAATGTATATAATCAGGTATTTACTATCAAATTCAAAACTGTTAAGACTAGTACTTGTTGTACTAGTCTTAAAATTTACTAGTACTAGTAAAATTTTAGTAAAACTTTCAATTTGATAGTTACGTTAAGATTTTCAAGTATTATGATTCTTCATAATGTTTTTCAAAGTTGAAAAAAAAAATTATTTTGTTAAACGTGTATTTTTAAATCAAATACATTTTGTTTACCTTTGCTGTACTATTATTGTTGACAAATTTGCACCTTATAAAGGAAAGTGTCTGCAAAAGCAAGGCGCATGAACTGTTCACAGCAAAAAAAATGATTGCATCTATCTTATGAATGACGTCACATTTTATAATCTTATCATAAAATGGAAATTAAAAAAATGAAAATCAAGTTTTTTTTCTTTTTTCAATTAAAAATTTTTGGTAATGCATTCATTATAATTTGTAGAGTTTTATTATATAATAATTTTTAAATCATTTGCTACGCGTAAAAGAAAAAACCTTTCCTTTCAATTTTAACCGAGTCCAAGTTTTGGTTTTATGTGATTATAAATGTACGTAAATTATAAATTTTAAAACATATTTTAAGAAATAAAATGATTTTTTTATTCGACAAAGTTTATCTTTTCAACTCCTACACTCCAAAAAATATATATGTATATATATAACATAAAATGAATTTTTAAAATAAAAATATACTAATTCTTATTCATATAGATTGTGTTTTTAATTAATCTTTTATAAACAAAAGGGAATAAATTATAAGTTATAAAAAATAAATTCTGGGTAATTCCCACGCCACTAATTTTACGGATACATCAACAATATTATTTTCACATTGCAAATCTCTCTCTCTCTCTCTCTAATGATCAAAAAGAACACAATAAAAAAGCAAAATAATAATACAGAGTATGAATATTTTATTTTAACACATGGTTACAATTATTTTATTACGTATTAAACTTTCTTATTAAGCACACACACATCAATATCTTAATTAAATCTCAGTAAAGAAGCAAAAACAGACATTTTATATATATCAGAAATAAAACAAAAAAAAAGAGCTTCAAAATTAAATAAAAAACTGAATATTCAAGGGATCTCTATTACTCTTAATTTATGAATCACTTGGCTAAAAAGAAATTTCAATCGTCTGCGAATGCAATCAAAAACGAATTAATCTTACATAACAGTACATAAAAGTACGAAAAGAAAAGAAAATATCTAATGTTACGTTAGAAAAACTAAAATTGCTGCAACTGAAAATCTTATTATTCTATTTAAGACTGAAATAGATCTTAATGAAAATAAACGGTTGCACAAAGGAAAGCTAATGATCAAAAAGAACTATATTATTTTATTTAGTAATAACATTTGAGCTGTTAAATTAGAATTACTTAAAGTTATACGCACGAGATTCCTTTGTTATTTATTGATATAAGGAAGGTAAGTCCAAAATGTTTGAACCACTTTTTACAATCATTTTAAAAATTGTGGAATTACTTCAAAAAATTTTGTTTTACGTGGTTACCAGTAAAGAAATATAAAATTTTCTATTTTAAGGATGTAAAATAAAGAAAAATTAATATAATTATTTTTTTTAAAAAAAAATAATAATGATGATTAAAATCTTCTGTTTGATGTATCTTGAACCGGATGAACAAGAAATTTGATTATGTAGTAGGAAGAGAGAAAATATAAATTATATTTAAAGCTTTAAAAGCGGAAAATTGGAAAAAATTAATTTCCTATTTGCACCCCTATTTTACTTAAATAAAAAATACTATTTTTACTTATTTAAAATATGACGGTTGATTTTGTCGCCAAAGGGAATATAATTAATTTCAACGTTATTAAATGTGATTTTTTTTTCGGTCAAAGTGTAAAGAACCCGTTAACACCTAATGAAACTCAAAAATTGAAATTTTAATAATATTTTTATCTTAATACACACATATAATTCAACACAATCTAAACAAAATGATATAATAATTATATCCTGAAAGATCAGAGCAGCTTATAAGAATGAGGAAGAAACAAATTGTGCTCGCAATTAAACTGAAAAACAATTCCTGTTTTTAAACAAAATCTTTAAAAGACTAAGCACAAAGAAGTTTCTGAATATGGATATATTTAATGGAATGAAAAATAAACAAAGTTAAATAAAACTGATTTCCCAAAATAAAAATAAAAATCTCTTTTTTTTAAATTAAGGAAGGCAGAAGTATAAACAAATCTCTCACTCCCTCTTAAACCTACATTTACTCAAAAATACTTAAATAATACACAATTATCTTCCTCCTTCCTATACACAGAAATTCACACTTCCGCAAATGCAATTTAGCAGCAAAATTTTTCAGAAATTATTATCTACAAATATAATTTTCATCACAAAATGAAATTATATTTTGCGAAGAAAAATAAATTCATTTGACGAAAAAGCAAACGAAATCGTTTTCAACTATCAAACGAAACTAGATCTCCCCTTAAAAAATGTTTCAAGAAATTCCATACAAACAAAAATATTCCACACTCGACAAATTTAATAACTAATAATAATACTTAGATAAAAAGAAATAATTACTTTTTGTATTTTTTAAATATTTTTTTTAATAATCTTATTTTTATTTATTTTTTTTTATCTCAAAAGAAAAAGTTACTGCTCTGAGTAAATACAATCCAGTAATGAAATTCAAATCAAACCAAATATGATACGAGAACCGAAGAATTCCTAAAAACGAAAAAGAAAGAAAACAATTCCAATTTCAATCGAGAAAGCTCTGAAAAATTCGGTACCAAACACGAAAATTTTCGAAAACGACAAATTTAAAAAAAAAGTAATAAACAAAAAGAGGGGGGAAATATCAGAACGAGTTAGGGCGCGGCTTGGCATGTCAAAGAGAGAGATGAGAGAAACTTGATCCTTTTTTCTTTAGGATCGATTTTTATCAGGGTTCCAGCACTTCATGCATTCTGTCGTCACGCATCAGTTCGCCGCCCCACCGAGTGCCCCGAAACTGAGATTTTAGAATTTTCATCTAGTGAAGGAACGTTGCCACTGACATCGAAATAAAAAACAGAAAAAATTAACTCGCGTTTTTATAACTCGCGCCTCAGGTTTCTTATCAGACGATTTTTTCTTCTTTTTTTCAGTCGCGGGGAAAAAGCAATAGAACAAAAGTTAAGATGGAACAGAGACACTTAAAAAAAGGTTGGCAACATTTGATTAAATTAAAAATAATTTCAAGATGGATGAATTTTTTTTTTGATACACTCTGGTCCCTTTTTATATTGAATATTTATGTAACATTAAAAAATGTTAGATAAAGTTACAGCAATGGTGTAATAATTAATCAAAAGAAACAGTGTATCTCCACTTTACAGATTACGTGTTAGCTAATTTCATGGTCATTATTTTTACGTAATTAGCAATCTTAAAGAATATGATCACACAGCGTGTGAAAAAAAATATTTTTTCTCAAAAAAAAAAAAAAATATTCCTACAGCTTAGCGTAGGATTATAAACGAGTTTTTAAACTATGAAAAAGCTCAGTGAAAACAGTCACTTCCGATAACATTATACGCTATTTAATTTGTATTCATCTCAGTTCGATTTTCTTTTTATAATTACGTATCATTAAAAACATAACTGTAGATAACATTGCCGTAATGGATTTCTAATTAATATGCAGAAAATATACGTCACCAAAGAATACTATCTACAACAGTTCTGCCATTTTTTTTTTCTTTTTCACAATATCCAATGCGAAGAATATCTGAAACCAGGGTTGGGCAAATATATAGCAGCCCGCCAAAACAATAAGAAAACCAAAGAGACAGAAAATGTTCTTTATATTTGTAAGCAAAGTTTTTCTTGCAAGAAAATCAACAAGAGTATACGTAGATGCAAGTTGGCTGACATTAGCTTGCAGGCTTTGATGAGAATTTCAACAAGCAATCTTACTCCCGATTTCAAAAAAAATTTGTAGAAAAGTGTTTTACGGTACATTTTTCTCATTTGACATTATAGAATTAAATATGTTTACAGATATATTTATTGATTTTTAAGGTACAATTTATACCCTTTCTGAGATGCAAAATTAATTGATTTAAACAATCATTTTAAAAAGGTACCGCCCTCCAGAATCTTCTGGTACCACATTGTGTCCCTTGAACTAAAACAAAGCCCGCCCTTGTCTTACACCATATTAAAGAAAATATTCTACACAAAATGACATTCTTCTGAACAGAATTCGTATGTCCTTAATCTAATTTCCAAGAAATTTCTGTGGAACATAAAGAGATCGAGAGCTTTCAATATCACTACATTGTTCTCATAACTTACAGAATTTACTGTAAGACTGAAACAAACTTCAATGAGAAAGAGTAAAAGAAATATTCTAACCTAGAAAAATAAATGCGTGTTAACATTTTCACAGAATTGAATAAATCTTTCATATTCCTATGATAGATGGGTATTCTAGGTAATAATCCAGTTATGTACGTCTTCACTCCATGAACATGCTAAGTAAATCTTGCTTTCAATATCTTCCTAGTTTTTTATAATTAAAAACGAATCTCGGCGTTGTAACGAAAACCTAAAAAAGAACTTTATGGAGAGGAAGGAAGCATTACTCTATTATTCTATTCAAAATGAATAGATAGGGTTCATTCCAAAAAGATTTAACGAGGTGACTCAAACTCATCTGCAAGCACTTAAAATGAATTACCTGTGCATATGCCAATCAATATCGAATCGGTTTCATTTTTTTACATACTTCTCATCACTGACACAGACGTTCTGTTAGTCTTCTGAATTGATTAATATTTTATTTCTTATAGTCAAGGCGAAAAAATAATTTAACAAAAACACAAAATGAAGGTAAATTTTAACGAACAGACGAAAGTGCCGAGGATTAGTCCTGATTTTTTTTTCACACGCCCAAATTTAACCCCTCAAAACTCATGTAATAATTGTCACACAAATGCAATTCCTAGTTATTTAATTACTGTAATAGTTCTCATATTAACTTAAAATTTAAATTTTAAAATGGATAATTTGAAAGCATATTACAGTCACTCAAATTCACAAGGTAGGAGATAAAGATTTGAAAGAACCAAGTGATCACACTCAACCCAATACCCCAGAACGTCTATGATAAAAATTAAAAACCTATTGGTCGATGGGGGAGGAGGGGATTGTGACACCCTAAACTAAACCACCTTATGTACGCCACCGGTACATATTATGTCATAATAATGTATTTCAAAGAACATAAAATTCTACGCAACTATATACATGTTTATAATTTTTAATGAAATATCTATTCTCAAAATACAGAAAAAACTTTCCACCCAAAATTTATTTTAATTTATTGAGATTCATTTTGAGACAAAGGATCTTGATAATGGATTTGTATTTAGCAGTAGGGATATAAGAGAGAGATTTGTACAATTCCTGATCTCCATAATCATATGCAAACAGTCCTTAGCTAAAGAACGTTGAATTATTTACTGAATAATTCCATGATTCCTTTTTTATAGCAAGCAGTTTTAGAAAAATACAAGACCGAAATAAAGCCAATAAAAAGACAAAATATGATGAATTAGCATTGGATAAAAGAAAAGAAATAAAATACGAGTTCAGTGAACACAGCAGTTATATTGTATAACATTTTGTAATGGAAATTATATTCGCAGCATAAACACCTGCACATAAGCACCTGCATGATATATACACACACATTTAAAAAAACTGTCAAGGTGCTATTTTCTATTCCACGGCTGTGCAATTTTCACTAGACAACTCATTGGTACGGATCACGCTATAATAATTACTTTTAAAGGAAATTGTTTTCTTTTCCCCCTATAAAACATTTACATTACCAACTCATAAAATGCAGTAGTGTTTCGACTACGAACCCATTTGTGCATTAATCTGCAAATTTCAATTGCGACATCTCAAAAATTAATTCCAGGATGTGGTCCAAATTAAGTCTTTCTTTAGCAATGCTTTTCATTTCCATTCCAGTTTTTACATTAGAATTTAAAACCGATTTAATCATTTGAATATCTAATGGACAATTAAAGTCAAAGGCGTACACGAGGAGGTTTGAGGGTTCAATGTTACCCCCATCCACAGACCGACAAATTTTTAATGTAGAGATTACTCCTGGTCTCTTTCGTCAACGTGTTTTTTAGAATGTAACCCCCCTCCAATAAGAGAGGTCTGTGTAAGCCACTCATTAAATATTTGTTAAAGTCATGTTATGTTAACAAATTAAAGAAAAATAATGAATTCGAAAACTTTGTCACTAGACTAAAAAAGACAAAGAACGTATATGTTTGGCAAACTTTCACCAAATTTTGGAAGGGGAGATTTTTTTCAAGAAATGAATTATTTAGCTGTTGTTATGCGTGTTTTCCCACAATAATTCCAAACAGGGAAGGGGGGGGAGGGCTTGCTTGCCTGTTTCCATATAAATTTATACATACGTAATCACACATTTAAAATATTTTCATGAATAAATATTTGTATTTCTTTCATTTTAATGTTTTAAACTGAATTTTACCAATATGTTATTCTATTTCCAGTCTGAATACTTATTATTATTTTTTTTTTAATTTGAAAACGGGATTTGGTATACGATTTCCTACCAATAACACATTATACTTTTGTTTCAAAAACTAAGATTTTCATTAAAATTGATTTTACCAATATGTAACTCTATTTTCAGTCTGAATACTCATTTGTTTTCTTTTTAATTTGAAAATGGGGTTTAGTATACGATTTTCTACCAATAACACATTACACTTTAGTTTCAATAACTCAAATTTTCATAAAAATTGAATTTTACCAATATGTTATTCTATTTTCAGTCTGAATTCTTACTCGTTTTCTGTTTATTACTTTTTTTTATCACTATTTTAATTTCAAAACGGGATTTACTATACGATTTTCTATCAATAACACATAGCTGTTTTGATAACTCAAATTTTAAAAAGGATGTTATTTTGGAAGGGAGATGAAAAAGAACAAGAATCGTTTGGATCTTAAGAAATTCTAACGCGCAAGTTATTCCTTGCGACTCGCAGCTGCTTTTTATAAATCATAGCACCCCACCCCCCACTCCTTTCCGAAACGTAAACCGTTGTTCGTTTCAATACTGCTGCATGTGTGATTACATAAATATTTACATTCGCTATATATACATAGTAAAAAAAATCGTTGGAAACACGCTTTATTTAGAAGGTTGAACGAATATATTTTGATGTTAATGATACATATGTGACTCCGTTACACAGAAAAACAATAAAATAATGTGAGGTTTTTTATTGTGGCACTATTGTGTAAAAGTAATACACATCTAAAAGTAACAGATATAGTGTATGCATTATATTCAATGATAAAACAACACAGGCGTATACTTTTGAGTCGCAAACAAAAATATCTTCATACGTTTTCTAAGGGTAATTTCAAATTTATATGATAAATGCTTTGAAAGAATTGATACTTATAAATAACAATAGAACATTTCTTATTCGAATAATACTCGCAAGAAGTTAAATACATCGCAGCATTTTTCCCCCCTTCAATCTAAAATATCAATATGGAAAATGACGTTCACAAATATTAATTAGAAAGCATTAACAGATCACATACTAACAAAACTATTAACACTAAGGTATTTTCTTGATATGTAGATAATATTTCCACCGTTAAATGCAGTTTCTACAAATAAATGACATTTAATTTTTCTTTTATTGGTAAAATTAACTCGAGTCTAAGATCTTTTAAAAAATTACGTAAAAGAATACTATATATTTACGTGAATTTTTACCAGGTTGTAATGCAGATAATGCACTTAAAAACAAATGTAAAATTAGTTCAAAACTTGATTTCCAAAAATAATTTAACGCGAAAAATATATTTTTCACAGAAATTTAAATCTGACATAATTAATGAGAGAAAAAAGGAATTTCTCTAATTACATCTTCCATAAACTATAAACAGTTACAGTCACACGCTGTTGCTTGAGGGGGGGGGGGAGTAATTGCGATGAACTATGGTCTATTCATCATCTGACGTACATAAAAAGTTTCTCTTTAATTATTTTTGTTTATATTTAGCAGCCATACTTTTTAAATAAACGGACAATTAATTTCAGCAAGAAAAAACTAAAATAAATAAATAAAAATAATCAAAACTTTGGCACAACAACCTTTCTTGAATTTAAAATATATAAACCGTCTAATAAAAATCAGGGAACAAAAATAGAATATTGTTTGACGTTTAATTTATAATTCCTAAAAATTTCCATTTGTTTTTAACTTTATCATTTTTTGAGCTAGAGAGGAAAGTAATTTGTGTTTTAAACTTAATGTGAAATTGTTTTGATAATATGAAATTAATAAATAATTAATATGAATCATTCTGGCTCTGAAAAGAAAGAATTAAAAAAAGGGGAAAACTTTTAGCGGTGTACATATCACACAGTACTAAGGTTGAAACGGTCCGATATCCAAATTTCTAAGAAAGCTGGTGGACATTATGCCCTCTTTTTAACATTTTGGTTATTTTCAAATTTAATAAATTACTCAAATATTTTATAAGAATATTTTACTATTTCTGTTGTTAACAAGTATTAGACTAATAAGCTTTTTTAGTAGGAATATCATAATACATATGTCAACTATTTGCTTAAGAATTTTACATAATTATTTTTTTTAAATTTATTTGCTTAACACGAACGTTGGGCTACATTGACGAGTATTATGCTACAATTTAGAAGCAAAGAAATACCTTCACATAAAACGGAAACTTAAACACAGAGTTTAGACAATTTTTTAAATCACACATATTTTACTTTTAATGTTATTATGTTACAAATTTTCACTTGCAATTTTTTAACCTTCACACGAAATAAAACCGTTTTTGTAATAATTATATTCCAAATTTGTCTTTTAAACTATTTCATAGACTTTAAATGCATTAAAATCTGCTTACAATTATTTTTCTAAAAATTTAATATTGTTTTACTTTTATATTTATTGATTTATCTAGTTCTCACTTAGCATTAATTAAAATTATTAATTAGCTGTGAATGGACATGCTGCAATAATACATGTTAAGAATTTTTAATTTTTTAAAAAAATAAATAATGTGGATATATTATTTCTTGCGTTTAATATTATACTAAATGGACACAAAAACATCTTAACATTATCACTCATAAAAAATTTTAAAAAGAAACCATTCCATTTTTATTATTAAAAAAGTTTCCAATAAGGATCAAGGATTGCTTAGGTAAGCATGCAACTCTGACAGCGTTGTCAGTAATTAATGGTATATCATACATCTAATATTAACTTATACTAATTTAATTCAGGGAGTACGTTTCTGTGTTTTTTGAAAAAGTAATCTAAGTTAGAAATTCTATAACCATGACAAAGATATGCTCAAATCTTTTTTGACATTTAGTCAAACTTCTTAAAAATCATAAGTTACATATAGGAAAAAGGAAAGATAATGGGCTCTCAGGACAAAATAAATTACTTAATATTACAAAAATTCATCTCCAAACAAATTTAAAAAATCCTAGAGCAGTTTTTTGGTGAAGAATTACTTAAAAATAAATCACAACTGCATGAAGATTAAAGAGATGGCTTTTAGCCTATAAAATAATAATAATTTAGAAGCAAAGATAGTGAAGAGAGATAGTTCTTTCCAGTAACAGGTTTTGTATTATGTTAGACTAAAAGGTACTATATAAAATTTGAATGCTGTATTTAAAAAAAACTCAATTAGGGACAATTTTAACGATAAATTATGAAATTTCGATTGCACATTTATATCAAGGAATGAAACCAAATCTATGATTCTATTACACATTTACATGAATAAGTCATGAAATAATATTAATTATAACCAGAAATTAATCATTTTATTTACTTTAAAATGAAAACCACGGACATAAAAAATGTACTAGTAGATCATTAAGGTATATACAGCAACAAAATAGGTATATACAGAAACAAAATAGATTTTTATAATTTCAGTGGTTAACAGCAACATTGAAATAAGAGTTAAATAATAAAAAATGAATAAAATTATTAATGAATTCCTTCAAAAGTTCAAACTTGATGGATCGAGCTGCAGGTTTTCAAAATATGTAAGAATGGCTGCTTCAACAAGAAACTAATCATTATAACATCACTTTCCATGCAATAACAAATTCAAGACACAGAAATGTACTTATCACCAATAAAAGAGGACAACCACCAGGGGCATAGCTACCGCCCTATCAACCATAACAATGATATAGGGACCCAATATATGTGAGAAAAATTTGTTAATATATTAAGGGACCCCAAAACGGATGTGAAAAAAAATTTTGATATGGGGCCCCACTCAGGACTAGCTATGCTGGGGATAACCTCTATAAGCAAGATTACAACTTAGATTAATATTTGCACCATTTTCAATACCACTGCTACAGAAATTAGCACTTCATCCAAAATAATGTTGTATTTGAAAACAGTTGAGAAAGAAAATTTATTCATGCTTATTTTCTTTATAAAGATGACCAGTGAAGTCAGTCGAATTGATGCATGCTTTGCTGAATTCAGAAAGACCCATTGTTAAACTGACATTTAAGAATAATTTTTTTATAAAATGGGTATATTTCTTTTAAAAGCTTTCAATAAAACAATAAAATAAGTTGAATTATTTGAATTTCCTTGTTGAAGACCAAAATTTTACAAAATTAAAGGAATTGCCCCTGAATATTTTCATAAACTAAAAATATTTGAAATTGATTAAGTGTAATAGTTGAATCTCAGAAAATCATCTGATCATAAACAGAAAAACCATCATTTCACTTAAAAAATGCAAATAAAATAGAATGCAATTAATTAAAGTTTTTGTGTTATCCTTACATATATATTTCACAAATAATTAATTCTAAGCTTCAAAAGCAGAATTATAGAAATGTATATAAAAAGAATAAAAAAAACTATATTTTTCTCAAAAAAAAAAAATCACTAAAACTAATAAATAAAAAACTTGCCAGTTCCACAATTTTAATTTTGTTAAATTTTCACTCAAGGTCTTAAGAAAGAAAAAAAAACAATCTTCATTTAAAAATTTAACAGTACAGTAATTTTACTTTCTCTGAATAAAATATGAATCAGTTACTATTATCTAAGGAATAAAAAATAAAAAGAACACAATGCTGTGCACACCTTTTTTTAAAAAATAAAATAACACTTGCATTAATTTACAAAAAAAAAAAAACTACTGAATCAAAAATTTTTTGCAAACAAGAATTTGATGATATCAATAATTAAATTTTCAGACAGTTCCCCAAACAAGTTATGAGGAAAATATTGCCAGATCAGGAGATGATTTCAATAAAAATCAAAGTATTTTTTTTAAACAGAACAGTATTATGACTAATAATATTTTGAAATATTTGGTTAAATAATTGTATACCATATAAAATATTTTTAATGTATTTTTATTAACAGTAATGTTATAATAATACTTTTTAACAAATATAAAAGCCAGTATTTTAAGTGTGGGAAGAATAATATCAATTCTTCAAGAATCTCTATAGATAATGTAAAATTTATCCAACTATTAAATCTAAAGGAAGGTTCTGAAACTAAAGGGTTCTTACTCATACAGAAATAAAATAACTTATTATCATAGAGCCTTATTTGTTTCTCAGTGGTTAGTACTCATTTATGATCATTTTTAATACTTTCTAAACATTACATTCATAACTTCAAAATAGACATAAATCTAAATTGATAGTGGTTTTAATTATATTTTCTATGAAAATATTTAAGTACAACATAAAATTATTTTTTCCTGTATGCATCATGAGCAAACATCAAACAAATATGTTCAAAATATAAAAACATGAATAAAAACAATTGAATAAGAAATCTAAAGAGTAAATCATACAAAATTTTAGTATCACTCAAGAAAGAAGTTTTCATAAAGAATTTTCTAATCAAAACTTTCAAAAAATGGAAATAATTATGTATGTATACTTAATGGTTACAAAGACATTGGTTGACAACACCTTTTTCGAGTCATTGCCAAAATGAATATTGGCGATATTAACCTATAAAATATATCCATTAGAAATACAATAGAATATAATTTGGCATACTTTCTTTCTATATGTTGCCCTATTTTACTTCCTGATCTCCATAACCAATAAAGGGTACTTACGTATTATCGCAATAATGCCAACATTCAAGATAACACGCCAAGTTGGCAAGCCCAATTTTGCATATGTCGCACACACTGAATTAGCAACCTTAGGCTTCGTTTCATATAATGTCATAAATACAGATGTGATAATACCTAAGTACCCCCTATAAAGTACCTATACTTATACATTACAAAGCAAAGCAGATGCAAGATTCCTTCTAAAGGGGTTTCGCTGGGTGCCCTATACTATCAGCCAATTAGATATAAGTGATATTTATGTGTGTAAAAGCATAAATCATTTTATTAAATTACATTTTCATAGTTTATAAGCGAAAGTTTGCATCATAAAGTGAAAAGTTATCAATTGAAAATTGAAACAAGGCACTTCTAATTCATTCTAAGTGTGGTTTAAGATGCAAAAAAAGTGTGGTCTATAAAACAAAATGTTTTTTTTAATCAACTTTAAAGCTTAGCCCTTTTACAGACATTGAATAAGCCATCATACACATTAAAGCTACACAAAAAAATCAAAACATTTAGTTGATGCATAAAAAATTTAAGGTGGTTATTTACTCATAAATTTCAATGATAATCATTTCAATTCACATAAGATAATAGAGTTCTTAAGTTTAGAGGGAGGAACAAAACAGTAGGGTGGAAAATAATGTTATTCACTTGAAAAGTTCAATGGAAGATCTCAACACAAAAGTTTTGGTGTGTTGTGTGGTTGTATGTGTTTGGCTACATATATTTCACATTACTACATAGATTTTTAAAAATAGCACAAGATGGATAAGATAGTAACCCACATAAATTTACTCAGAAAATATATGTTCATAAAAATGTGAACAATTGACAAATATATAATTCCTGAAGTACTATAATTATTCTAGTTTGGAGGGAGTAGATAGCAAAAAAAATTAAGAAAATAGAATATTTCCTGAATAAAATAATAATGTTTTTAGTTGGAGATGAAACTCTTAAAAAAAAATTTTTTTCACTCAGTTTAAAGCAACCCACATTTTCAACAATTCCTTATTAAGATATTAAAACAGATAAAGGTCAAGATTCAGATTCAAAAGAGTGGTTCAAAGGTAGGTTATCACATAGATCCTGCTCAATAAACACAGATTGACACAAATTTGGAAATTAATATCATTTTATGTTTATATGTTGTGTGTAACTTCTCGATAATTTTATGTAATACAGAAATATTTATCTCGATGTAAATAAGAAAAATGGATACCTTTTACAATATCTAATTATTAAAATTTACTCGGGTAATTTTAAATCCTATTTCGACTAAAGTTAATTTCAAACCTTACATTAGAAACATTTTGACATTTCATATTAAAAAATGAATCATAAGAAAATTATTAGAGAACAGAATATTGATTCATCAATACTATTAAAATAAAGTTGAACATTTATATTTACAGAATATTTTTAACAGGTTTTAAAATACTTTTTCCTTTTTAATAAAATCTTAGAAATAATTTAAAAACCATTAACATATCCAATCACAAAACATAAACAGTACTTTTCAAAGAAATTCAGCTCTATATGTTTCCATCTTTTTTGAGATATATTTTAAGATGTAAATTTATCGATTCTTCTGTGTGTTTATATATCATTTGTTTACATTAATCATAAGTAAAAATAACTTTCAATGCTATTGTCATGTAAACAGACATGCATTGCAACATACATTCTTGTTTTATCAATAAGAATATACCATTATAAAATGCAACAATTTCACTTCAGAAACTGGAATATAGATTCTATTTGTTACGTTAATTCCAGTGAAGCAAAGTTAAAAGGGAGAATTATAATTCAATTAAACATTTGTATAAAGTTTGGAAAGTTTTGCCATCCTAATAATTAAATAGCCAACAAAGTATTCGCAACAAAATAATTTTACGAACTGATCGTACACTTTTAAATGTAAATAATGCAAAACTATGTCCATATTTAGGTGAGTTTCAATATAATAACAAACTAAGTAATAGCAGTTTAACTTTCATCTAACTAACATGTAAACACAGGTGTTTGACAGGTCAACATTACAAATATTAAAGCACATGCAGAACTATATTTACATCATTTTTGACATCATTAAATACTATTTATAAGATTTTTAAACAATTCAATTGAATAGACTTACTGTGATGACAAATACTAGGCCTATTTCAATTCTAATACATCAGTTGGTTCTGTTGTTGATGTAGCATGGGAGTTTGACACCGTTTGTTTTAAATGTGTTCAAGCACTTCTCACTGAGAAATATTTGTACAAAAGTTTAGCACAACACTTAATCTTGAATGCATAAATATGGTCCTCCCATATGCATATTCGTTCTAAACTGCTTATTTTGCAAGTATTTCTACAATACAGAACACCGCATCTTCAGCATCTTATGTTTTCATTCAGCATTATCCACTATGGCCGACAGTAGGGTTGCTGTAATCGTAGTAACGTGTCGGGTTGCGTTTACTCGAAGTTATTGCTCTAAACTTCGCGATAACATTTTCAGTTTCATCGCCAAATTTAAATGGGATTTTTGAATTTTTATTAAATATTGAAACTATTTAAACTTGAGAGTTTTATTTTGATGATATGTTCCCTAATTCCGTTCGCTTAAAATAGTATACAATAAATTTCTATGCAAATAAAAACTAATTGTAATTTTCAAAAAAAAACGTTTAATAATTACTGTAAATGAAAATTCGATATAGCTTCCTTTTTTTTTACATCAAAATCGTTTTTCGAAATTTTCGTTCTGGATAATAATTAAGTATGAGACACAGAATAAAGCAACTTAAGAATTATCTTAAGAATTGAAATCCTAATTATTCAAAAAATATTAAAAACTATTGAATTAAATAATTCAATTTTTAAACAAGTAAGGAATAATTCTGAAAATTAATTAAATTTAATAAATATTTAAATCAGCTAATTAAAATACAAAAAAAAAGTCGAATTCTGTAATTACGGTAGCTCAATTTATTTCAAGGAACACTAAAAATGCAACTTTCTTAGTCAGCATCCTTAACGAACGAAAATTTTCATTTGAACAGTTATTGAACATATCTTCTGAAATTTAATTCATACATTTAGTACTCTACCAATCAGAATGAAAAATATCATACAGATTAAAACAATAATTTCGTTAATTTAACAATTGACGAGATCTTTCGTTGAGTTTTCTGCAAAAAAAATAATAAAGCATTTTTGTTCATATTTGTGTACAAAGATGCAATACAATTGTACAATAAAATCTCATTTATTGCTCAGGATATTTTTGGGAGTGTGTGTAGTGGGGGAGGGGAATTTTAAATTAAACAGCGTTAAACGAAATCAGCAGTGCATAAATAATTGGAGGGTTAGTAAAACGGGACATTGAATCCCCCCCCCCCTGCGCGCGCTCTCGCGCGGGCGTTTTATTACTTATTTTTTATTTTATCATTGATATTACCTCTATATTGCATTAATTCTTCAAAAGTCTGATTCATTGGTTTGTATTCATAATACCATTCACCCCTTTCTAGAAATTGTGTTATTTGCAAAAGATTTCAACTTGCTTTCAAATTTCAAAGGAAATTCACGATTATTTTGCATGAACTGATTAAAAATTTCCATACTAAAATGTGTTCAAACATTTTTTTCTAAAATATCTTTTAGAAATTACTTTTTACTCTTCATCTTTTGAACTATCTGTTTTTGCTCATTGATAGTGTCCTTAATTCAGTGAAAGCAATACATTCCTATAATTCCCACATATATTGAAATTTTACCGCAATTTTATGTGGACGTAATAGTCTTAAGATAACTGACAACGTTCAGAATCGGGATTTTGCAAAAGTGTGTAAATGAATCTAGTTGTGAATTAGAGAACACCGGTTGTTATTACAATTGATCGCAACTCTGGAAGAAATGTAATTTTTTCAAAATTTTTTGTTCACCCCCAGTATAGAAGTCCGATCTATATATAGGCAAGATATTATTATTATTATTATAGAAGCCTTTTTCATTAAAGGAGAATATTTAAAAAATATGTTATTCTATCCTAATTTTTTGCCAAGAAATCGCAATATATATATATATATATATATATATATATATTGGAATAATACTCTTAATTGGAATAATAATATTCTTAATAATTGTATATGTATATCCTGATTCAAATGATACTAAATATCAAAAACTTATCCATTTATACCAGTGGCGCCCGCAGGAATTTTTCCAGGTTTGGAAGTCCACCGTTCTCGTATCATGCTCCAGTACGCCACCCAACATATTCTTTTGATTTTGTTGATTTTTGGAAACAAAAAACGGTAAAAAATTAATTACTGAATAAATAATTAGCATTAATTAATAAAATTAATTTTTATTACAAATACTTAATTATATTTTACGTACTATATGCATAGGATTATAAAAAATCGAAAAAAAATTCAAGGGCTATAAGAGGGTTTGGATCCGGGAACCCTCCCCCCTCCTTGTGTGCGCCACTATTGCAAAATCACGGTTCCGAAAGTACGTTAATTCATAGAAATTGTAAAATTTGAGAAAAAAATTTTTTTACCGAAATAGAACGTTAGGAAGGATTTTGCTGTACTTAAATTTTAAAGGATTGTTAGCAAAGATGTTGTTATTTAAATGAAGCAATTTAAATAATAATATACGAAAATAATTCTAATATACGTGCAATTAGTATATAGTATATAAAGTTTTCTTTTAAAAAGAATTTGTTACAATTATTACCGAAAAGGTCACCAATTCTATTAAAATGTATTCTTTCTTCCAATAGATTTTGCCTATTCGTTTGAATATTAAAAATACAATTATATAATTTCAGTAAGGTCCTAATGTATTAATATAAACCTCTCTAAAAATTTTAACGGGCATTAAATCAAAAATATGAATGGTATTCTATTTTTTAAAAAAAATTGAAATTTACGTATTCAAAGGAATACCAGAGTATAATACTGTGTTTATTTTACATGCGTTCTATTAATCTTGCCCTATACATATATATACATAATTTTTTTTATTCTTTTAAAAAATTTTAAAACATAACAACAACAGTAATAATAATAATGCTCCTAAACAGAAAATGCTTGTGTGCAAAAATTACTTTAATCCTAAGTATAGCAGTAGGTCAGAAAACTTGAAGTTTTAAAAACAATTCTGGTAATTTTTTTTCTCTTTAAAAGAAAAATTTTGAGTTGAGTAATACTAATTTAAAAGTTCAAAAGAATAAATTGTGTGCGGCATTTCACAATAGGAATTTTTAATTTTTTCTTAAAAAAAGAATTCTATTTAAAGAATAATGTGGTTGGAATAAAATGAATAATTACTTTTTCTCATCGTGGAAAAATTTGACATCTCGTTAGTTTTTGAGAAGATGAGTTAGCTGTTGTTTATATATATAGAAGTTTTTCTTTGAGACACTGTCACATCGCACAATTTAAAAAAGCATAATTCTTTTGGACTCATACTTTTTAAAAAATATTTATATGTAAATGGAAATCTATTAAAAAAATTATTTTCCAAATGTCTAAATTTTTATCATTATACGCGCACATTTGTGTGTGTGTATCATATCTCTGTCCTTTGAGACGACCCAAAATTATCAACCCCCTATGAATTTTATTAGATCAGCGATCACATCATCTAGAACAAATTTTATTCTATATCACTACAAAATGTTTTTTTGTATTCGCGAAATTTTATTTTGATGTCTAAAATATAAGTATTTAGATTTGATTCAGATTTAAAACAGTCATTTACAGATTGATAACCTTTTGAAGATACATAAAAAACCAACCTTATTTTTGTAACAGATTTAGCTTCTCTATAATAATCGATCTGTAAAGCATATTCCGTAAAATCCGGCGTATAACGCGCACCCATACTTTCAAGCTTCATTTTTTAACTTTTAGGTATATTCGCCGTATATTGCCCTTTTTCACGAAGAAATCCGAAATATTAGTATGCATTGCTCTTATGTTTTGAAGTCATTTATTCGAGGTATTATTCCAAACTTTTTAAAAAATAGTATACTTCTAGAACTACTTCTCTTTTAGTTCATAAGGAAAGTCATTTCTTTTAAACAAACAGTATTTCGATACATATAGAAGAAATTTTCTTTTATGTTCTTCGTTTTTGTTATTTTTAAAAGCTATCATTTTTATACCCGATGTATAACGCGCACCCTTAAATTTCCATCTTATTCTTTTGTGTTAAAAGTGCGCGTTATACTCCGGATTTTACGGTAATTATTATTATTTAATTTTATTTCATCGCATGAACACATTAATCTAAAATCCCTTTATTTAATTAATATTTAATGTTAAATTAGTTTTGAGTTTAAGGTGTTCGAGACTAAACCATGATTTTGAAAAAGCTTATAAAAGGATAATTTTTTTATATATTTACCATCCCAATTGAATAAAAATACACATAAAAATTGTTTTAGGAATATTATTACGAAAACTAAAATTGAAATACAATATTTTGACAAAAAATGGAGAAAGAATGACATATTTTCATATCATTCTCCTTTTATAAAAAATGCTTCAATAATAACAACATTTTTCCTATATATAATTAGAGCTTCTACACAAGGGCTAAACTAAAATTCTTGAAATATATATAATTTAGAAGTGGATTTATTCATATTTTATTAAATCAGACTAGAGGAGTTTTAACAAAAAACACCCGTTATTATTTCAATTGATCGTAACTCTGAAAATAATGAATTGATCAAAATTTTTGTTCAACCATGGTGTAGAAATCACAGCTATGTATAGGACATATATTGTTATTATAGAAGCATTTCTTAGAAAAAGAGAATTTTTTTAAAAGTATGTCATTCCTTCTTCATTTTTTGTCAAAAAAATTGCATTCAAGCATTCTTTTCTTGTAATAATATTCGTAAAAAAATTATATTTATATTCTAATTCAACTTCATTAAATATAAAAAAAAAAATTATCCTTTCTAAGCTTTTTCAAAATTACTGTTTTGAACATTGTCAGTCACTTTGACTAATTAGTAATGTCAAATCAACTTCGAGTTTTGTGTTCTGTTTAGAACTAAATTTGCAATATTCGGTTCAATGTTTGTAATATATATACGCAAATCTGTATTGACACTCAATGTATCCCAATATTTATTATTTATTTATTTTTTTTCTACTTCAAGAATAATTTCCCATTCTAATAGTGAAATATTGACAGAACCTGTGCGCCTCGATCACTTGAAGTCCTAGAGCAGGGATGGTGAACCATTGGCACGCGTGCCATTAATGTCACGCGACACAATATTTTCGGCACGTCGCCGATCAACAGGGTTTGCATTTTAATTCAAAATAACAAATTTCAATATGATGTATTACAAACAAATGCGAGTGATCGATCACAGTTTTCAGCAAGATTTTCTCAGTTCAAAGAATTATCGGAAACGTTCAAGCCTTTTATGTACCCTGATGTGACTTCATTTAATAAACTGAACTTGTCCCAATTCGATTGGCTGGAAATTGAAAATTCTGAAATGCAACTGTGTGTGTGTGTGATTTCCAGTCTAGATCAAAATGGATTCAAAAATTTGTTGAAAAAATTAGAAAGTTGGAATTGAATGAAACAGAAATACTATATTAACAAGCAATATAAGTAAAAATGCTAGTAATGAAATTTTGGAAACGTGGAATTCGATTCCAGACACATTTAACAGTTTGAATAAGCTGGACCCCCCATGCTGTTTTTACCATATTTTCATTTACCCACGTCTGTGAGTCATTATTTTCAGAGATGAATAACATTAAAGACTCGCTTAGAAACCGTTTGGCAGATGACTCCAATTTAGCACGCATTCTACTAAAAGTAACATCTTACAATCCTAATTTAAGTTATTTTTCCTCCAATCTGCAACAGCACATATACTAATGTTACTTTAATTTGAATTACACGCATAACTAAAACATTTACTACTATAAAGTACAAAATACAGTTTTTCGTAGTAAATGAAGAGTTCTGAGTTGTTAGTATTTAGTTTTATTATTTTTCCAATAATCGCAAGTCAAAATTATTTGATGGCATGTCTGTACCTCATAAAATATTTCTTTAGAAAAAAATGGCACGTTGATCTATAAAGGTTCGCCACCCCTGTCCTAGAGTTTATGAATATGCAGTATGTTCTCAGTACATTAAGGTATCAAATTACGTTCGGAACCGTGATTTTAAAAAAGCGCATAAATGGATAATTTCCATGATATTTAGTGTCACTTAGATTAGAATACATGCATAAAATTGTTTTAAGGATATTTTGGCAAAAAAAATATATTTAAATAGAATATTTCGGCAAAAAAATTAACTTAGAATAAGCTTTTTTCAAAATGTTCTCCTTTTGTGAAAAATGCTTCTATTATAATAATATTTTGCCTGTATATAGCTCAGACCACTATACAGAGACTCAACTATGAATTTTAAAAAATTCACATTATTTTCAGAGTTACAACCAATTGAAATAATTATCGGCGTTCTTTTCTTAAAATGTCTCCCCTCTGTTGTCGTAAAACATGGATAAACCCACTTCAAAGTTATATATTTCAAAAATTCTAGTTGAGCCTCTGTACACAGGTCTGAGCTATATACAGGCGAAATATTATTATAATAGAAGCATTTTTCGCAGAAAAAGAATATTTTGAAAATGGGTCATTCTATGTTCATTTTTTGTCAAAATATTTTTTGTACTTAAATAATTTTTTATTGTAATACTACTCTTAAAACAATTTTACATACATTTTCTAATCTAAGTGACACTAAATGTCATAAATATTATCCATTTATACGCTTTTGCAAAATCACGGGTCCGAACGTATATAGTCGGATACTTTAAATTCTAAAGCAAATTCTAAACCAACATCGAAAAATACTTTAAAATAAAATAATTTGTGCGGTTGATAACATGAATCCAATAACAGGAGCTACAAAATCCAGTCAACTGTTTCCAAATCGTCAAAACAGCCTGTTTACCATACCGTGGCCACATGGCGGAGAAAGGATTTACTGTTCGTCTAAGGAGAACAGAAAGGTCGAGACAGAGCACCAAGATAATGAGATCGGATGTGTTGGGATTCTCTCGAGAGCATGACGGGTGTGTGCAAGGAATTGGATCGGAGTACACCCCGTTGAGTCGAGAATATTCCGCCGAAACGATACTGGCATCCGTTTCTGGAGCATGACTGTTGGGAGAGCTAAGAATTGTAGATTTGTTTAAAGATGGTGTTGATAGTGTTAGATGAAAATCCCCTTTTAGGTAAATTTGTATTTATCTAAGAACTGGTTTTATTGAGGTTGTTTTGTGTGGTAAGGTAAAGATTTTCGTTGGTGGATTGTAAATGGAAGAGAATGTTAGAACTTATTTTTAGCTTATGTGTGTTAACAGTTAGCCAAATTCTTATAAGGAATCTTAACTTTTATGAATTGAGACTTGTAATGAAAACAATTCAAAGTTTTCGTTACTTGCATGTTTGTAAGATAGTGTTTCTCAAACTGTAAGAATTTGTGACCCAGTATTCCATCATAATTCTCATTGCGTTCCCCTTCCATAAAAAATAAAATTAAATAATACTATACATGGACGCATGTATAGTATTAAATTCAATTATGTACGCTTTAAATTCAATAATACTGTACATGGACGCTAAACTTACAATACGACTTTAACCTTTTAATTTTTTACCACCGGCGTATGTATACGTCTCACTCAACGGGTGGGTTAAATGTCCCGGTCGTATATATACGTCTTTCGGATCTTTTCTGTGCATTGCTGTCATAAAATTATTCCAAAGGCTTTGGAATGCAATAAAATGACCTTGA
>BMAV01012533.1:66830-101224 GCA_019973955.1 Trichonephila inaurata madagascariensis
AATATACAAAGCTACTTTAACATCAGCCCTTTATCATGCTCCGCAGAACATAGGAAAGTAAAGCTACATACTACTTACATGCATGTGGATGAGTTTTCTTCTGTGAACTTAATTGATTACCTAGGTTTGATTTGACACGTGATAGACAGGACATGATAGAAAAAAATATGCATGAACAAGAAAATATAATTCAATATTATTATAACTATTTTTTAAAAAAACACCCTTGCGAAAGAACAGAGGAGGGGGGGGGACAAAATTACTTCAGTCTATTGCAGATACTACATTGCGAAATACTGAAACAGGAAAATAACTTACTATGAATCATATTGATATTAAAAATAGAATGTCCAAGAAGAAATATCTTCCAGTATAGGTTTTTTAAGATGTATGGTTTTTCATGGAACTTGAAGTTCATTTTTTCAAAAAAACAGTTAGAAAAATGAAAAAATTGAAAAATAATATTAACTTCTAACACACTATACAAACAAAGATAAGAATTTAGAGGAAATTCCCTATAACTCAGAATTACTTCCAAATGAATTGCGAGGACTATAGTTATGTTTCAACCTTTTATATTTATGTCTTAAATGTGGGAGAAATTATTGCAAGTTCGGCTTGCTTGGAGGTCTGGGTCAGAAGGCCCCCTGAACTTAAGGGCCCTCGTGCACGGCACCGTCTAGCCCAGGGATGGCGAACAAATGGCACGCGTGCCACTGATGGCACGCAACACAATATTTTGGCCACGCCACCGATCAACACGGTTTGCATTTTATTGTTAGTTCAAATTAACGAAGTTCACATTTAAATATTACGATGAAACGCGAGTGATAGGTCGCAGTGTGTCAGAAAGCACACTTGTTTGTTATTGTCTTGCCTTATTTATGTCATGGACTGCAATTGATAATGTTGCGAAGTTTATCTACGCATAGCATAGTCAATTTCATTGGCATTACTTGTATTTTAAAGTTTATTTGTGTTATATTTGCGATTTCTAACCGTTATTTAACATGGCTAGTTCAGCAAAAAGACAATAAGTGCAAAATATTTAATGTAACGGAGAATTTCAAGTTCGGTGGATCCAGAAATATGACATCAGATTAGTAAAGACGACAAAACGATGCGTGTTTAATGTTATGAAAAAGTTTCATGTAGACCATTGTTTGTAAAATGAATTCCAGACACATTTAACTGTTCGAAGAAGCTGGCTCGTGGAATTTAACCATATTTTCATTTGGCTCTGCCTAAGGGTCATTATTTTCAGAGATGAATAACATTAAAGACTCACTTAGAAGCCGTTTGGCAGATGATTCCAATTCAGCATGAATTCTACTAAAAAAGTAACATCTTACAACCCTACTATGATATTTATCATTTAATCTGCAACAACAGAGGTCACATTAATGTTACTTTATAATTTGAATTACACGTATAACTAAAACATTTACTACTATACAGTGCAAAAAGGAATTTTTTCATAGTAATTAGAGTTGTGAGTTGTTAATATTTTATTATTTTTCCAATAATCACACAAGTCAAAATTATTTGGCGCACGTCTATACCTCACTAAACATTTCTTTAGAAAAAATGGCACGTGGATCTATAAGAGTTCGCCACCCCTGGTCTAGCTTATTAGTAGCTACGCCACTAACCCTCACTGTTACTCTCATTCATAAATAAAAAATCCTTTTCCATTCCATCTAGATTGTTTGATATAAAACCTTTTTTATTTATTTTAATTATGTCAGGTTTGATTTTCTCCCATGATTTTTTTTTTTTTTTTTTACTATCCCTTTGTCGCGGCCCGAAGGTCACGTTGTTAAAGAGTTCGGGGAAGAAGCAGACATGATCTTAAAAATAGAAATGTTTATTTACATTTAACACTTTATGAATAAAATACAACTTTATTGCCTAATCTTGGGAGAAATCTTAAATGCTAATACTTAATGTAATTTATAAGATTATTCAAAATGAGACTTATCTTATAACGGAGCTTCTTATGATAGTTCTTCTTGAACCCTGATAGCTCGGCCAGCTCCAATGATATTTACTTCCACAACTCCTGGGGGGCTGCGGTAGCCCAGTGGTTAAGGTATCTGACCATGGCAGGCATGTCATGAGTTCGAGCCCAATACCACTGAAGACCCGCCGTGTAGGGCAGCGATGCACGTTAAATCTGTCGAGAGCTGAAACGTCCTCCCGTTGGTGTGGTGTGGTAGTTAGGAGAGGGGGGTGCCAGCTCAGGTGTCGTCCACGTCACTTGACCATGGCTCAAAATTACGTGGTCCGTCGCCAAAAGCCCTCGTGTAGCTGAACAGTGCGACGTTAATATTAACTCAAACTCCACAACTCCTGGTGGATTCTACGACGAATGTTAATTTCGGTATGCGCAACCTCTCAGTCGCAATTCGCCTTCTCTTATTTTAGATTTCACGATTAACGATCTCAATGATTAACCATTAATCTCACACGTCCAATGTCAGGGTTTAAATATTGGTTATATTTGCATAAAATCAAGTCATCTTTATGGAAAGCGGTTTTTAAACTAAAAAATTACGGGTAAAGAATATAGTTTCCCCAATAGGATTAATACAATAGCCCAAATAATACCCATTACACATTTACACACTGTTTCTAGCATTCCCCATGCACATTTCAGCCCTCTTTTCTAAAAAATAAGGTGCACGTTATTCGACGAATATACTTAAAAATTAAAAAAATGTAATTTGAAAGCACTGGAACGAGGTATATGCTGGAATACACGGTTCTTAAAAGTTTTTACTGGTGAATGAGCGAAAGCTGCACAAGGGAAATTACGGACCTTGTAATTTTGAACTGTCAAGTGACAAGGACGACACCTGAGTTAGCACCTCCTTTCCTAACTTCCACACCTCACCAATGGGAGAACGTTTGAGCTTCGACAGATTTAGCAGCGGCCCACTCTACACTGCGGGTCTTCAGTGGCGTTAGGCTCATACTCATGACATGCCAGCAAGAATCCGTGGCCTTAACCGCTAGGCTACCGAGGCCACAAAGTTTCTATGAGAGAGAGATTCATTTTGATTCAATGGACTTTCAAATGATTTTTTCTAATTTTTGAAATGTAAGCCCTCTTTTTTCGGACAGTGATAGAAACTCTTTGAATATCTAGTAGTAAATTGTTATTGTAAATTTCTAAGCGATCAAAACGTTATTTGGATTGTACAGAAAAAAAGTTGAGTTGTTAGTGACGTACAAAGGAAGTTTAGTGAAACCTCATTTAACGAGCATAATTCGCGCGCGTTCCAGGATCGTATTGCAAAGCACTCATGAAGCGAAACAATTTTTCTCATACCAACTAACTGTCGTTGTTACTTATGCCACCTAATCCACAGTAACATCAGATCAAGGCTTACGAAATTCGTCGTGACAAGCAGCTAGTTGTACGCATATCGTTGGCAGTACGATTTGGCTCGGTAGCTACCCAATTTTGAGGGAGAACGCTCTGGTTGTGGTCAGAAGCCTCCCATCTCTATCTTACCTTTCCTCACGAGAGGACTTGCAGCTCGACGGCTATTTAGAGTACTCCCATCCCGCAAAGGCTCTGTACATTTCAAACATCCATGCCTTCTCCGGGATTCGGACCCAAGCCCTACGACACCGCAGTCAACGTCACTAACCACTATACTGTATGGGCGGCACAATTTCTTGTAAAATACGATGTGTTCCATTTTCTCAAAAAATTGCTTTTATCCTCCTCAGACCCGAGACAAAAATAAAAGCTTGATATTTTGTAAAAGATACTTAAATAGTTGTTTTGATCCCTATGATGTAGAAAAGTGCAATAAAAAAAATTATTTTTAATTTATAGAAGCTAGGGGGATGTATCACATGTAATACAAACAAATTTAATAAGTCGTTATGCTTTAATATATCAGTAAAAATTTCTTTTTTTGCAGTTAAATAGTAAAAAGTACATATACAAAGAAAAAGCATATTTTAAAAATAGTTTAATATTTGTATATAAATAAAAAAAAAATTACTTCGACGACGGGCAAACATCTTGCTTTGATTCTGAGACGCTACTAGAAATCGCTATCATAGACAAGTACTGCCATTTGTTGACTAAACGAGGAAATTATATGAGGTATTTCACTTTGTATCTTAGGTGATACAACCGGTTTCAAGTTTGTTTTTGCAATTCAGCCTTCACAAAAAATTATGAAACTTTTGTATCACATGTGATACAAGGGGGCTGAAGAGGTTATAATGTTTATCCGAAAAAAATTATATATACATTGTTATAAAGTGTGGGACAAATTTTTTATCTTTTTCTCGCCTTCTTTTGCAAATGACGTTCACGTTAATAGTCTCATCTAGCAATTATTTTTCGTTTATCCGTATAAGTAACTTTTTACCATCGGCGAAGATTAAAGCATTTATCTCCTTATTATTGCCTTTGTTCTCGATATAGCAACGCAAACCATTGATTAAGACCAATTAATTGTATATGCGTGCTAGATAGATCAGCCACACTCACATTTCATTCTCATTTTTTTTTCTTTTCTTTTTTTGGCTGTCTCTTTGCAGCTTTTCCTTCTGGGACATTTTTACAAGGGTAACTAAACTTCACACCATAATATGTCTGAACACAAGTCTGGAATAAAAAAATAAAAAAAATGTGAGACCACATGCGACACTTTTCTCAGAATGAATGCTGAACACTGAATGATATATCAGATCCAAAATCAGCGACTTCTTTTTTACTTCTTTCGTCACAAAATAGGCAAGTCATTTTTTTTTTTAACAATTTATGCATTTTGCTTTTTATGCGAATTACTCGCTATGCACTAAGCGAGGTTTTACTGTACTGTAGCGTACTAATGCCATTTAAAATGCTTTAAAATTCGAAACTCATATTATAAAAGAGTAAAGGTATGAATTATAAGTTTGTTTCGAAAATATTCTTACATGAAGCTACCCATAAGAAACATCGTAAAGCAGCTTTTCTCAAACTGTGGGGCGCGCCCCCATGGAGGGCTTGATAAATTTACGAGGGGGGCGCGAGCATATTGAAAAGTCGAAAACAAAAGATTATTTAAAAAATTATTAATTTACTGAAAGCAAACAAATAATATGCTTTCTGATATAATAAAATATAAAATACACATTTATATATACACGGATATAATACACTTATCAATGTATCATACTGTACAATATATTTTATTATTAATTTAACAATACTAAGTTAAGAACAAGATTGATAATTACCAGTAGCCCCATGGGCAATACAATGTTATTGTATGGAGGGGGGCGCGATGAAAATGGTGATTGAATATTGGGTATATTTAAAGTTTGAGAAGCACTGTCGTAAAGTGTTAATAATGATGTAAAAAATCTTGAAGTAATGGTACTTACGTATTCTATATTGTCGACCAATTTCTCGAAACGAAAAGACATCGCCAATTAAAAAAACAAGATGTTGCGAAATTCTGTCATTTTTATTATTATTTCTATCTTCTAACACAGTGTTCCCCAACTTTTTTATCACCGCGAACCGGTCAACGTTGGATAATTTTACCGCGGCCCGCTGAGGGGGAGGACGTTGATTGTTTATATTTTAGATTATTTTGTTTTAATAATTTTATTTTAATTGTATTTATATATAAACATGCCTGTAGAGTAAAATATAGCTACACCAAAAATGAATATAAAGGGATTTAACAAGAACTATAAAGGGATTTTTATAGAAAGCAGCCCAAACCCAAGAAAAATTTGCCGCAGTAAATAAAATGGAAATAATTCAGTGTTTTTTCTTCTAGCAGACCAGTAGTATTTGATCCAAGGACCGGGCCGGGGGTTGGAGACCACTGTTCTAACATGCGAGAGAAAGGTTTCCACTATTTGGCTGCATATCACCTCATTTGGCGACATTTCTCAATATTGCGGAATTGGTCGACGGTACAATTACTGAAGTAATTGAAAGGACATTTATTGTGTGTCAAATCATCATACTTTTTAGCCCTCGTGTAGCTAAACAGTGCGACGTTAATATTCAATAAATCAATCAATCTTCATACTTTTTAGCATTATATTTCTTTCGCAAAATAAGGATGCTATTGCAAATAATAAATTCATTATTTATTGAAGGCTCCATTTTAATTCGTTTCTTCACTGAGTAGAATTCAAACAAAGTAGTTAAAAATACAAGGAATCAACCGAATTTATTTTTTTCTATCGAGAAAGTTGCTTTAATAAATGTATGGTAGGCACACACACACAAATAAGATTAGTACAAAAAAGCATGTTTTTTAATGTATGTAATATGCTTTATAACTTTCTTTCGCTCTTGGAATGCTTTTAATAGAATTATTTTTTCTCAGTAAATTAAATTTAGATGGAAACTTTATCCTTTGCTTATAAGAAATAAGTTCAAGTTTGTGCTTCAGATTTTGTTCAATTTTCGTATTGTTTTGATATTATATATAAGGTTTAATAAAGCACCTTCACTCGTTTCTATCATTTGAAAAAGTAGAAAATTTAGAACTACATCTCTGTGTAAATAATAATAATAATTTTTAGAATTATTTAATAATCCATATTCTGTTAAAAATTTCATTTTAAATTTAAATTTAATTTTTATCAACGTAATTTAATACCTGGAAAAGAAATATAGTTTGATTTGTTCAGAGAAAAAATATTGTGTTTATCTAGATCCATCCCTTTTCAAAATTTTAACTTTGTTTATATGAAAAACATGATTAAATACATGTTTGGAGTTGAAACTTAAGCTTATTGGTTGACTATCAGTTGTTAGAAGCTATCTATGGGAATATATTCTAAACTGTATTTTTCTATTGAAATATGTATAAGTAGACGGAATAGATAATATATAGGCTTAGAAGTATGTTTACAATGTGTTTTCCGCTTTCTTTTCAAAATAGAAAAAATATATTTCTTTGGATTAATTTGTTTTTCGTATTACACGTGATCCAAAAGGAATAAATTTACTCTCATGTTTTCCCATGTTACTTACAAACGGTTATTTCTCTTCTAAAATCTATCTCATTCTATTAATTCTTCATGACAAATTGTATAAATATTTTAAATTCTTTTAGTATTATCTTCAATTATTCTTTTTCTTCCATTAGCATTACGTTGGATTAATTTTGAAACATAGAATGCACCTGCACCTGTACTACTTTACTTTTTCATATTTCGATAGTTTTATTAAGGAAACGTATATCTTTATTCCTTTATTTATCGTGGAATAATATATATATTATTTATTTTTTGATCTATGCTTGTGTTGACGTCAATGCTTCAAATTCTCGAACTGTTTCACATCCCGGCTTTGCATACTTTTTCTAAAAATGCCTTAGACATGAGACAATTAATTGAACACTTATGCTATAATATTCATCCATTACCGCTAAATGTATTACGCCATGTGACGAATTTTTGTTTATTGATTTTTACTTTTTGCTGGAATCATTTTACCAAATTGCAGAAAACTCGTAGAAGTATTTGGTGCAAATAGCTGTAAGTAACATTACATGTTTAGTTACATAAATACAAACCACAAGAATGGTTTGCAATTATGAAAACAATACAAAAAAGAATTTGGAATTTGCATCAAAACGAAAAACTTGGACTTTTATATCATATAAAAGACCTGCAAGAATAATATTGACTTGCAGGAATAATATTTTTTAAACTGCATATATATATTATGGATTACAATAACGGAATAAAAGTTCAAAACCTGTATTCGATATTTTTTAGGTCTTAAGATCGGTAGTAGAAATTTTAAAAAAAGAAAGAAAACACAGATCTTTTTGGTGTTTCTTTGTTTTATTTGCCAGTTTTATTACAGAGTGTAAATATCTTAAAAAATAATGTGTCACTTTTATATTATAACAGCATATAAAGAATCACAAAAAAGTATTAGAACATCTTATGTATTTAAATCACAAAAAGAGTGTAATTATTACTATTCAGTCTGTGGTAAGTGGTTTTCATCACATAAGTAATGAAACCAAACCAAAGTATTATCAACTAATTTTTTTATGTTCTTTAAAGTTATTCTTTATTATGGGTTATTATTTATGAGTATATATAATATATCTGAAAAATATTTTGAGCACTAGAGCATGATATTCAATACCATATGAATAACAAACCCAACAAATTTGAAAAATATCAAAAGATTATGCACTTTCTTCACATCTGCAACCTTGTTTTCACAAATACGAATATCAGACTACGAATCCTGTGCGTAAGCAGTATCGCTCTGAGCTGCAATAGGATAGTTTTGGTCCACCTCCTTGGATGATTGACATATTTTATCTCTTCTCTTGATTGTACGTTGCAACTTTGTATTCACAGTCTAAATAATTTCTCCCGTTAGGGAGACATAAAAATAAAAATGTATGCTATTTTGCTATGTTGGCGATCCCTGAACATATACTGGAGACAATTTTAAAAAAAAATTTCTAGTAAATACCGAAAATCCGGTATTTAAACATGTGAATAATTTTTATAATACAAGTATCTTTAAATTTGTCTTTTGTATCTTGTAATATGGTCTGTAAAATTCTTCCGATTTGGATATATAAGTATTGAACCCATTTGTTACACTGCGGAATTTGACTGGATTTTTATGAAATTTAGGAGTCAAAAATATTTGGGGATATTTAATTTTATTGCTAGAAATATTTAATTGTTTACAAAATGCCAATTGTGTTAATTTCTTTCATACTAAATTTACTTACTTCATATGCATTGTTATTTTTTATATGATCATTTATTAATTTACTATAGTAATATTTACACATTATTGCATAATTTCCTGGGACTTTATCAACATAGACTATCACAAAGTGTTTTTGTAAATTTTCTATTGGTCTTTTAATTTCTCTATAAGAAACATCATTTTTTGTTCTAAAATTCAAATTAAAATTCATTAAGTCCCAGAGGACATGAAACCCATATTCCTTAAAAGCCTGAGTAGGTAAATTATATTTAATTGCAACATTTAGAATAAATTTATTAATATCTTCTGATAGCTGTTTTCTCACATTTAAATTGCTATTTGAAATAGTTAGTCGATAACCAGTGCCTTTGCACATAATTTCTCTTAATTTCTGATCTTGAACTATTTCTAGGTTGCCTGTTACTACGTGTCCATGATATTCGTCCACGTATTTCCTGTAATCATTGCATCTACATTCTTTTAGATCTACCTATTCCTGAATACTGTTATAGTTAAATATATATATATATATATATATATATATATATATATGTCCCAGGACCACTGGTATAAACTTTAAGGGGAGGTAGGATACATCACTAGGATTGAGATTTGCACAGCTACCAACCCGTGGTCGGAAACGTCTGCATTCGGCGCTAGGTGGCGTTGTTCACAAGATCATTAAGGGAAACAGACCTGCATTACCACAGTCATTTGAGTCGTCCTCTACCGTAGAGCAGTATGGAACATTTTATAAACACCGAACATTCAGATGTGCACATGATTTACGGATTGGCAAAAGAAAATGCACGAGCAGCTGGCAGCTGAAAGTTGTATTGCAAACGGTACCATCAGAGAGATGCACTAGATCAGCAGCTGTTTGTAGCCCAATTTGTGTAAATATGGATCATTACGAGGTAATACGTATAGGGAGGACAGGTCACGAGTGACTCAAACTTCCAACATGATACTCGGATTTCTTCGAACGGTATGCAACACATTTTGTTCCATGCATGGAACAAAATGTGTTCGTTACCGTGGCCCGCTGGATTATGTGGCCAGCTCGATGTTTGTAAAACTTTTCATACTTCTGTACGGGCGATGACTGCTGTAATGCACGCCTGTTTCCTTAAATGATTTTGTGAGCAACGCCATCTAGCGTCGAACAAAGACGTTTACAACCAGGGGTTGCTGTGAAAATCTGAATCATTGTGATGTTCCCTACCTCTCCTTAAAATTTGTCCCAATGATCCTGGGACACCCTGTATATATGTGATGAATCCCCAGCCCTTCACTTGTCAGTTGGGATAAGCATCCAGCCCACACAGGAACTCTCAACCCTCCTCCAGCATAACTATTTGGAAAGCAACTTGGTCCCCTTTTTCTAACCCCATGCACGAACTTCGCTTGTCGTGCTACCAACGCCTGTTACAGTGCGCACGCTCTGTTCTTGTGTTTGAGTACAGAGCTATTTATTGACTCATTGTTATAAACTAAAATACGATCAACGGCTGCGTTATTAATTAATCACAGTCACAAATGCGCCTGTTAGAACTATTCCAAGTCTTGTAGGAGTTGCTATTAAAAGTTCTGGATATTAATCAAATCATCGTTTATTTACGTAATTTTAAGAACAGAGAATTCAGAGAACACAGCCTCCTCTCTCTGCTCAATACTTTAAACCCAGTAAATAAATAAAACTGTCATTAATAAGATTTATGGCCATAAACTTTACAGTGATCGTTCGTGCTTCTTCAGATGAAATGATCAATCATTGACGATGCAAGAATGACCATTTCTCCATTAGAGCAATTTATAACCCTCTGAAACAGGGTGGAGGAAGTAATCGTGAAGAGATCATTCACTAGATGTCACTCCGAAGATTTTCAAAGACAATAAGAACAAAAGTCAATTCTATGAGAGAAATATTCTCACTTTGAAGTTACTGTTCGAAAAATGCTGGCTCGGTATAGAAAGGCAATATTATCCATAATGACAAAATTAAGATCAACTGCTACAGCATAGAAATTTCACAATGGGGGTGTAGAATTTATTCCGATCACCGTGCATTAATCACAAAAACCCTTATGAAGATGTACGTATTGATGTGAAACTCCATTGAAATTCCGTCCCACCTCATGACGCTGCAGTCTCCGAATGTGTGATCCTCTTGGCTTGATTTCATGTACAATTTGCTCTTCTGACACTTACCATTTAATAGTTAAGACTCATTCACGAACACAGGGCTTCTTTACTCCAATCTGAGATGGTTCAATTTACAGGTTTGCGAAATTACTTTAATCTTGTTCGTCTGGACCAAACAGCTTATGAAACGCAAATACGTGATGCTCGAGTATAAAGTCCCTTCTTGTCGAGTCTTTGACCGGTATTGTTTCTTAGTAACCATGCACCGTAATTATGGATTGATTGATTGGTTGGTTAGCTGGCTGTTTTATTCATGTCACACGTCAAACTAACATGAAGGCAATGATGGAGGTCACTCGTTCGATTCTGCTTTTAGCACTGTAGCTATAAATATTGATCATCAGATGGGATTGTTAACCTTGAACCACCAGGCACTTGTTTCCAGGCAAATGTATGTGTGTTTGATGCTTAAAATTACTTCAATATTTGAAAAAGCTCAGAACGATCAACTTCAGTGAAACGGGCGGCATCTTTAGTTGACTTTCTGTTCAATGTGGTAGACACAATAGAGGTAGTGATCATGGTCACCTACTCGTAGCCAGCGTGTCAGGAGTTCGAACCTTAATGCCTCTGAAGACCATGTGCAAAGCGGCTGAGGCACTTTAAATCTGTCGAAACTCAATGTCCTCAAGTTGGTAGGGTTCGGATGTTTGGAGGCCGCGGTAACCTAGTGGTCAAGGTCATGGACTCTTGGCTAGCACACCAAGAGTTCGAGCCTAGTACCGCTGAAGATCCACCCTGCAGAGAAAACCGATGCACTTTAAATATATCAAAGCGCAAACGTCCTCCCGAAGGTTTCTTATGGAAGTTAGGAGAGGGGGTAGGAGCATGCCCCTCAGGTATCGTCCTCGTCACTTGACCATGGTTCAAAATTAGGAGGCTCGTCACCAATAGCTCTCGTGCAGCTTTATAGTGCAATGAAAATGGAACTGGAATTTGTAGTCCACTGGAATGAAAATGGAATTTGTAGGGGGGGGGGGGTGACAAAGTCAGGTGACTTTCTCGTCATTTGACCGCGGTTCAAATTTTTCAGGTTCGTGTTCGTGATGCTTTTTGATGCGACGTTTTTTGCCATTTACTCACTTTGTCTCAGTGTGTTTGAACTATATGTCAACGTTTAATATCAGCAAAAATAATCTGATAAAATTTGTAAACACTTGAATCAGTATTGAAATACATTTATTTCCTCAATCCCCTCAGAAAGCTGACATCCTCAAAAATGGCCTAATTCGTAAATGCCCGAACAATCAATTCCAATCTACTGCAGCATACCTTATGCGCATACCGTCATCTACATTTGCAATGATTTTAATCCTCTTATAAAATCAAATACGCTTTAGAAAATTTAAAATTAACAATATGTGCTTAGCTTTTTTCAAATAAATCGCGAGTGTGTGTTGCAAAAAAAACGTAAATCTGCAATTGGTTTAAATTAAATTGGATCCGAATCATTTCGTAGCAGAACTTCGCATTCAGTTCCCCGTTCAAGATAAGATAACAACGTATTTTTAAGCAAATATTTCCATTCTGTTTCCCCGTTATAGTTTATTAAATTTATACGACACCTTAATTGAATCGCGAAAGATAAATTGATTTGAGAACGATGACTTTATAAGCCTATGTCTGATAACATCTTTTCTGAGTATAAGTAATGATTGAGATTGATTTATGAAAACGAGGGTCGATTCAATCATTAATCATTTATCAACAAAGGAGGCTGGAAGGAGAAGAATCTTTTCCTTTGTTCAATCTTCACTGAACCTTTCAGACACTTTATTCCAGCGTTTAGCCTTTGCTTTATGGTGCATGAGATTTTCTTAATATGCGACTGGGGAATTGTATAAAAAATAAGGCTTGTTGTAACTATTTTGTCTCGTGTTCTAGTGTATTAAAACAAATGATTTGCAATTACCCATATAAAAGTTACTTGATACAGTCGTTATTTTTCAGATTAGTTCAGTAAGACATTTTTATTGTGTTAATTTTCTTATTATGAATGTCGTGTTTAAAAATTATATTTACATATACAGGATGAGTACAAATGATGGGCCCAATTTTAAAAAAAATCATATTATCGAAACTACGTGATATATGAATGTAGAGAGAAATATACCAAATTTGTTTTCCTGTTACAGATGTTTGATGTGTGACCCTCTAGTTACTCGCGCGCGCGCGCGCGACATACGTCCAATCTGTAATCCGGTTTGTTCCGTACATTTTGTAGCATCACCAATGGTGTAACGTACACCCCTGCATCCCCCACATCACGGAGGGACAGTGGCGCACACAAGAAGGGGGGCTGGGGTCCGGACCCCCCCTAAGCCCTTGATTTTTTTTCTGATTGATTAAAATTCTAAGTACATAGAACGTAAAATTTAATTAAGTATTTACTATTAATGATTAATTTTATTAATTAATGCTAATTATTTATTCAATAATTAGTTTTTTTACTGTGTTTTGTGCCCGAAAATCGACAAAATCAGAAGAACCCTAAAACAAGAATGGATAACCTTTGAATCCGGCCCCCCCCCCCTCTTGAAAAATTCCTGTGTGCGCTACTGCGGGGGATATAGGTTTCTAGGGGGCCTAAGGCCTGACTGACGCCAAGCATGCGCCTTTTGTAAGATAGGCTTGGGACCCGAAATCTGACTTTGCAAGAGGGCCCTAATATTCTTCGTTACGCCACTGAGCATCACTCTATCAAGGGTTAATGGTGCTGCACAAATGCTTATTTGTCTTCCTGTGTTGTTTGTTGTGCCAATTGAAAATGATAAGGCTTGAAATTAAATTTTTTTTCGTATATAATTTTCCATATCATTTTCTGGGTGCATTCCAGGTTTATAAACGGCAATTGTCGTAGATTTCCAAGGACTTCGAACAAAACTCTGCCTCACCCTCTCTAGTGTTTCTGCCGCAGCTTTTCTTTTTACGCAAGCAATCTTATTTCTTTAAATTGGTGATACCGTCACAGTACTCTTGTCGGTTAGTGCTTCTTTTCCATAGCGATTTCTAAAAGTATGTTGCACCGAAATAATTGAAAAAAAAACCGTGCGTACTCGAATACGCAAAATTTCTTCTCTGTCATTGTCGCCATATTTGAATTTCAATCATAGCGTTTTTTAATGTACTGTCAATCATTGATGGAAAAAAAAACTTGGTATATTTCTCTTAACATTCATATATTACTTATTGTAATACATGCAGTAGTTTCGAAAACTTGATTTTTTAAAAATCTGATCCATCATTTGTACTCACTCTGTATTGTTAAATGATATTTGTAGTACTTTAACCGTAATAAAAAGTTATAAAATGACTATCAGATTAGAGACATAAAGTAAAAATGTGTAACAGTTAATAATATTAGATTGTTTTTATACGGAATTTTAGATTTTCCTTGCACGTGAACGTTCGTCTTCCTGTTTTCGTTACGTTTTTGTTCTTGGTATAATCTCATTTATGGTCGTATTGCCCATTGCCAAAGTCACATTTCAACAAAGATTTTCTCAAAAGTGCTCCATTTTGTTATTTGTTTTGAATTTGGTAAAGATATGAATTCAATCGATATTCGTGTAATTTTTTTATACGACTATAAACTTGGTAAGACCCAGTGGTCGAGTGGTAGCGTATCGCGCTCCCACACCACAGGTTCGGGTTCTATTTCCGGGCTGGGCAAGGTCGACTCAGCCTTTCATCTCTTCTACAGTGGGTTGATAAATTAGTACCAAGCTTGCTTGGGGACTTAAACACTGGGGGTCTCGCTTCAGACTGACCAACTGATCGGGGCATCTGCTCATGCATCTTAGCGCCCAATGGTCACGAATACTTGGATGGGCACAGTAGGCTCTGGCCCTCATGGGCTGTTGCGCCATTGAGTTTGAGTTTGTATAAACTTGGTAAAAATGCTGTAAAATCTGCACACAATACAAAGCGGGTCTTTGGGAAGAATATTGTTTACGATCGAAAAGTATAGCGTTGGTTTGAAAAATTTTTGTCTGCTTTTCTCCGTTACAGAATGAGTAGATTGTAAGGCCCATAATACCAGTAAAAAATGATGCTCTAAAAGCATTGATGCAAACGAATCTATCTGTGTCTTTTATACTACCAGTACATTGATGAAAGGTATTTATATGCCTATCACTTATTAACTGGTATAGTCTGATACTTCTTTATGACAACGTTCGGTCACATACGTCGTACAAAACAAATTAACATTTAGCACAGCTATTACGGGCTAAACAGTAAGAAAATGAAAACAATTCAAAAATTTTTATATCAGAGTTTATTGATTTTAAAGATCAGAATTTATTTTTAAGACAGACAGCTATGCATTCAAATCGTGTTGAGAAAGGTGTGTTGAAGCAAATGGAGTATACTGTAACCAAATAAACAGCTTTCGAAAAAAATATGCAGCTTTATGTATTCACTTGAAAATCTGACACATTGCGTACGCACCAACCTAATAATTTCTGTTAATTGCTAAAACATTATGTTTATCTCAAGTATAAGTTTAATTTTATTTTTCAAGCCAAGAGAGTATTGAGAATTATTTATTTAAATATATGATATAGCACGTTTATGTTCTTATTTACCAAACCCTTGTACTTCTTTTGTTATTTGATATTAAGATTCACAATTAATTTGCATAAATGTTAACTATATAAAATTTATATAAGATATTCGAAAAGTATGGCTACACTTTCAAAAATGAATTAAGAATAAACAAACAAAGATTTTCGCATTTGGTTTTTATATTTCAAATAATGAAAGATTAAAGTTTTTGTTTAATGAATTAACCTTAACTTCGCAATTTTTTAAACTTCTATGAAAAAATTATATCAGCTAGTTCTCAAGTAATAATAAAAGGGAAAAATATGAAGAAAAGAATTAAGCAGTTTTAAATTGAATTTCAGTCATTTTTTTTGTTGTTGTTGCAGAAGTCCAATATTGCGCAGTAGTGCTGTAAATTACAAAACTTTTTTTTATATGATTCATTTATTTGCATCATAAAATGTTTAAATTTCTTACCTGGCAATTTATTTCGTCAATAAACAAGAGGAAGCATACAATATAATGGATTCTTTTTATAGCAAAAACACAGCTCTTGAGGCATCAGAGATTTTTATAATTGTTGTGATTTCTGGAAAAAATGTACTTCCATCTAGTGACAAAATTAGCATGTATTTCGTTGCAGTAATCTGTTTTTTTCCCTCAGATAAGTGATTTGTAGGTAATTAGAAAAATATTGAGTCTGTTAAATTAAAATAAATCATATGTTGCAGAAATGCAACAATGCGAAGTTAAGGGTTAGAAAAAAACAAACCAGATGGTGCAACGTTCACGCATTTTGTAGCATTATCGTTTCAAAAAGGCTTCACCGCAAGAACAAACGCAAGTTGTAACATGATTTGTCAAATTTAAATATACAACACGTGTAGAGAGTAAATTTCGGACTACCTGTAAATGAAGTTCCCCATTACGATCCAAAATTTATAAGTGGCATAAAAGATTTGACGAGAAGTAGCGATTGTCGAAAACAAAATCTGGCCACCCTAGCAGAAGCTGAGACGACGCTACTCGTATAGAATCGATGTGTAGCACGCGACTAATGGTACCCCCATTGAAATCGTACAATAAAACATAGTAAAAGAAAAGAAAAGAAAAACTTTAGTATTTTTTTAATGGAACATAAAAAACCTTAAGCGAATATCTTTGTTTGTTTATTTGTAATTAAAATTTTAAAGTGTAACCATACTTTTTGGACAACCGGTATATTAGAATCGAAATCTCTCATTGTTGTTTACATAAAATATTTAAAATTAGTGCACTTTAGTCAAGAGAGTGCTAAAAATGTGAAAGAGATAGAATTTATTATAATTTAACTATACAACTAAATTGTTCTTGATACAAAAAAAGAGTAAATAAATTAAGTAAATAATTAACTTCCAAAATATCTCTATTATCTTTTCTTCAAATACATTTCCTGAATCTACTCAAATGGAATTTTTGAAGATAACCACCCATCATTCTTGACGGTTATTTGTAAATATAGCTTCTTAAAGTCAACCGCAAAACGACAAAAACTCTTTAAAAAGAAAAAAAAAAATAAGATTAACAATACACTTCTTTCCAAATTTATTTGACAGAGTTTTGAATTAGGTTTCCTTCTGGATAGCCTCAAACCGAATCGTAATATGCGTGACAACGTGATTGACTGTGGCCAATGATACTCTATCTAGGTTTATGCAGCCTATCAAAGGGACATCAAAAATCTCCAGTGGCAGTGAACAAGCTTTTTAGGCAACTCAGATGACGAGGAATGGACAGACAAATAGCTGTGATGACGCCGTAACTTTCATCCTAAAGAAAGCTGCATCAGAAATAAAAAATCCTCTACCTAAAATAGACCATAAAAACAAGATCCTTTTTTTTCGTAAAACGTCTTCCGGTTTTTTCTCTTTTATTTATTTATTCTGAGAAGCGAAAGGTAAAATATTGTTTATTGCATGTTATGTGAAATAAATGTACTGCAAAGTATTTATGGTAAAATATTGAAATGTAAGAATTGTATGAAAAAATTTTAGACTGTATGCAATTTTTACAGTATAAGAGATTCATGCATTTTAAAAATGAACTCGAAAAGTTATAGTTATGTACTATAATGTTTTGTTATCCAGTGGCGTAACGAAGAACATTAGGGCCCCCCTGCAAAGTCAGATATGAAACCCCAAGCCAGATCTCACAAAGGGTACGTAATTGGCATCAGTCAGGCTTTGGGCCTCCTAGTACCCTGCCCCCCCCCGCAATGCGGGGGTGTACGTTACGCCACTGTTGTTATCATATTATGAGGTACTGTAGTAATTAAATTGTTTTTTTTTAACATTAATTCCACACTAGCAATTAGAAATTATTTAATCAATAAAGTGAGATATTTTTCAATACTATTTTTCAGTTAAAAACATTTGCAAAATATTTATTTGAAAAATAAACTAGAATTTGAAACGTATATTTTACACATGAAATAATGTTTTATTTCGACGTAGAAGAATTGCATTTTAAAATAATGGAATATCTATCTGTTTTTGATGCTAGAATATGATACTATGACCTTCAAAAGTGTATTTCTGTTACTGTATTCAGTGTTTCAATTTTTAATATTAAGTAAAGACAGCCTTAACAAAATATCTAACAAATGTGTGTAAACTATTATTATCAGAATTCATCAGAAAAGATCCCATGCTGTGCTTATCATAGGATAAAAGTTTAAAAAAAGAAGATAAGCTTTTTCAGCTGACTTCAAAGACAACCGCGTACACTTTAATTAAAAGAAAATAGATTAGCTATAGGAATAATAAATAAGCGTAAAATTTTCGACTATTTCTTGAACCCCTTTCAAAAGTTGCCGATATTATATGATAACATATTAGTCTGTTTACACGTTTCGATTTTATTATATTTTTATACTGAAATGAAACTGATTGATGATAAATTATTTATCAAATCCTTTTTGATTCAAAGAATTTTCTCTGCAAGATGTGAACTGAATTGGTTTCTTCGGACTTAACAGCTAATTTATCATTCGTATTTTATCACCCTTTTATTTATTTTTTAACTATTTTTTTACCGATGAAATTTGGACAAATGATTATGTTACGTCATCTTTCATTTTAGATTTCAAAGAAGTGCTTAAGAAATTGCGAGACTTTTTTTCCCCTTATTTTTATTTGTATATGTTACTTATCAGCTATTTAAACTGATATTTCTGCGAGAAAAATGATATATTGCTTGGAATAATTCTATTTGCATAAATCTGCTTAAAATTCTTTTAGTGAAATTCCAATTTAGTTAATATTTATTTCATAAGTGATAGTTAAGATTTTAGTGCTGTGTAAAATGCGATAATGATACGGTCTTTGATGCTTTATAAATAAAACTATAAATTGATGCACATTTTTAAATTCACTTCTATTCAAATTTATACCAGTTTTCTTTGAAAAATATATCAGTAAGTTGTCTTTCTTCCCGACAATTCTAAGCATTTTTTTAGTATTATTTTGACTGCGACAGCCGAGAAGTCGTGGTCACGAATTCGTGGTCGTGCTCATCGAGTCGCGACCTCGAAACCTGGTACCACTGAAGATCCTCCATGTAGAGGGGTTGATACATGTTAAGTATATCGGGGCTCAAAGTCCCCCTCGCGTTGGCGTGGTGGAGTAACTTGGAGAAGGTATGTCAGCTCAGGTATTGTCCTCGTCAGTGGCGTAACGGAGAATATTAGGACTTCCCTGCAAAATCAGGTTTTGGGCCCCTAGTAGGATTTTACAAAGGGGATATAAAGTCAGATTTTGGGCCCTAGAATCCTGGGCTCCCGAGATGCGGGGGTGTACGTAACGACACTGATCCTCGTCACTTGACCTTGAATCAAAAATACAAGGTCTGTCTCTAGTCCTCTGTATTATTTCTAAAACGTCGTCAAAATTAAAAGAGAGAAGTTAAAGAAAGAGAGTCTTACTTACGTCGCACTATAAAGCAACATGATGGTTATTGGTGGTTGTCCTCGTAATTCTGAACCTCGGTCAAGCGACGAGAATGACACCTGAGCTGGTACCCCACTCCTAATTTCCACACTACACCATGAAAGGACATTGAGCCTCGACATATTTAACGCGCATCGGCCCCCTCTGCATGACCGGTGAACGTTACAGAGAAAGAATCCTTCACCAAACATTTACTTGATACTGTAGAGTCTCTAAAACTCAGCACTCGATAACCAGGTAGTCCCGATAACTCGGTCATATCCTTGTAGGTCGAAAAAACCAACAGAAATTATTGTTGCTATAACGGTTAATGAAGAAATGCCGGAAAAGGAGAAAGTCTTTTAGCGTTGAGGATAACGTACAAACTCCTAAGATATCACATAGTGAGGGACTGTAGTCTGTCGAAACCGTCCTTAAGTATTTTGAACAACAAAGTGCATCGGTCATGGATTTATTGTTACTTCGTTGTCTTCGTGATGGAGCAGCAAAACGCAAAGCACAGTACAGAAAACAACAGGGTATTATGCATTTCTTTTTAAAAAGTAGCCAGTTTTTTTTAAAGTCGGCTACTTCACATTCATTATAGACATCTTTATATGTTCATAAAGTTTTTTTTATGTTTAATCAACGTAAATTATATACTATGTATTCATTAATTCATGCTGTATGCCATCATAAAGTGCGTACTTTTCTTTTGTTTAACCCTTTATCTACGGATGGTACCTATACGGGAAAGGCGAATAGTTTTATAGCAGAAATTGAGTTTTCAGATGACATTTTGATCGGATTGCGAAGATTGTCATTTTTGTTCCGAAAAAGTAGTAATGTCAAAAGGTAAGTCTTATTTTTTTCTGTATGTTAATGAAGACCTTAGAAAATGATTTGATTATTATTTATTTTAAGTGAGCAGTGCATGTAATTAATTTTACAGCTGAATATCTTTAATTGATTAATTAGCTCAAACAGATTAAATTTCCCAAAGTTGAGTATTTTGTTTATGTATATCCCTTAATTTTCAATGTAGTTAAATGATTAAAAAAATATTAAATGAAAAAACTGCAGTAAATCATAATGCGGTAGGTAAAGGGTTATAAGTATTTCGGCAGTTTATTTTCTGTTGTATTTTCAAGCAAATAATACGTGCAAGTGCAGTACAATTTTTTCTGAGGAAACACTCGTACTTATTCGTTTTTTAATCCCATTCTCGATAACCCGGCATTTTCACAAACTCGGTCACCCTTTGTCCACATTAGACCGAGTTTTCAGGACTCTACTGTTCCTTAATAAATGGTTTTCACAAGTTCATAAAAAAAAAAAATTACACATAAGAACCTTATAAGTTAAGAAAACTCCTGAAATAGTTTGAGAAATTCCATTACATAATTGTCCGAAAAGATGTATGAAAAACCGTGTAATACATGTCTACAAAACTTGCATTACACTTGTAACGGATCCAAAGGGAAGAAATTGCGTGTCTCGACGGGAAACCTTTGAAATTAGAAAATACCTTTCTGTCTGCTTTCTAAATTGCTTGTTCTCAAATGAGTTGAAATAAAAGGTTGTTTGGGACATACATGAATGCATGAGGTGACTTAAATTTGTGCAGAAACTTCGGAAAATACTTTTGAGTTGAATCATAAGTTTTTTAATTACTTCATACACTCAAAACACATAATTTAGTGTTCAAAATTTGTTCAAAAATATATTAAGTGGAAATGCATTTGTTTGGCATTGTTTTATTTTTTTTTATTTAAATGAGTAATTTTATGAAATATTTAGAACATATGAGAATTTTATATAAAATAGGCTAGTAAATTTAGAGTATAGTAAATTTCAAATTCTTATTCTCAGGTACTACTGTGATAATTAAATAACCGGACGTCTTAAAAATTAGCTGTATTGAAAACAATGTACAAATACCTTTTTATCCCCTTCCCAAATAATACATAGCTGCATACGAGTTTTCCAGCATTCAAAGCAGTGCTGCGACTCATTAGATGTCAACACCCTCAGTAAGTGTGCCGTTTTTACCTTCACCTCTCCGACAGACTGAAAATATATTCCCCTCAATCCATTTTTCACTTTAAGAAACACGTAGAAGACTTATGGTGTGAGATCTGGTGAGTACGGTGGATGCTGGAGCACAGTAATGCGTTTGTTCACTAAGAACCGGTTTACACAGAGTGCAATGTGCACCGGAGTTTGGTGCAAAATCCACATGTTGCTGCTCTACAGAACTTGAATTTTCTTCCTCACTCTTTCTCTAAATTTTCTCAGGACCTTAATGTATTACTGCTGTTTTACCGTCTGGCCTTGAGGTACCCAAGTCATGAAGATGCCATTAATATATCGAACAAAAACGATGGATATGACCTGTTCTTAATGTCACATATCAACAAGAATGTTCATCATCTTCAGCAACCTCCCGATATTCCGAAAATTATTTGTGCCGTTCAAAAATTTGACTATATGGCGTGCAATTATCCCTAAACACTCTTTTGACAATTTAAATCATTTTGTTTTTTTTAATTTCCCGTGGAATTTCAAATTTAAGCGCAGCTTGATTTTTACGTTTATCATGATATACACAGCAATGTCTTTAAAAAAAAACAAGGATAAAATAACAAACTAAATTAGATAGGGAATAACATGCCACCAGTACCGGAAACATCAAGGTCAACTATTTTCCATTCCCACTCTTTCACACGAAGCCTAACGATTAGAAGATACGCAGTCCGGGGATTTAATTGTCACACCTTGTATATAACATTTCATTTTGTTTTCTTACAATATATTTAAATTGGTTACTGATTGATATTGACAATACATTCTAATACCTACTTTACCAACATAGTGTGCATATTACTGTCGATTTCCCCCTTCAGAGAAACCTGAAGAAGCTAATTTTATTCGTAATGCATCACACGTCAGTAAGGTTTAAGAAGAAAAACACATATTAAATTAAATTTTAAAACAAGTTCTCTTATATGTAGTGATAGAAAAAAGATATTTCCATAATTACACACACACACATGCATGCAATAAAGGGGTTATATTTCAACTGTAGAGTTTCAGTTGCGGTAAACTTCTTTTCGAGAAAGTATTGGACAGCAGCAATTTTAATATGTGCGCGTGAAATTGCGCATCGTAATTATTTCTTGAGCCATAAGACGCTCCTTTTTGTACTCTAAAATGGGCCCTAAATTCATCCTGGCATGACTTCTGGTTTACGAAGTGGTCCCTACAGAACCCTGGGGTCCCCGGTATTATTCAGGAGGTCCGTGGAAAATTAAAATTGATTTATGGTCCCTGAACAACATCAGGGGGTCTGCGCAAGGTTTAAAATGAAATAAAAAAGTTTTGATCCACTTTTGTTTTTATGGAAATTTAAATAAAAAGAACAATAATTCACTTTTGGTTATTCCCGAATGGGTTTGAATCCTTTTGCGTGTGGACTAACTCAGATCCCAAACACGGATGAATCCATACTAATACAGGAAGCATCTTATCAGGAAGCATTTGAAATATCTTCAAATCAGGGACTTAAACCAATGTTTGAACAAGGATGCCACAAAATCAGATCCCAATTTTATATCCTGCATTATGGGTTGTTGATTACTTCCACGTCTTTTAATTTCGTAGAACGTGGATTCATTGCCGTAAAAAATCTTATCACAAAAATAAAAAGAAACTGGCTGAAACCTAGTGCTCGTGGGGATTTGCGGTTTTCTACTAGTAAACATTGAGAAGCGCAAAAATGCACTCATAACATCTCAAATTCATCCAAGTCATTAATTTTTTTTATTTTATTTTTTTTAAAAAAGTTATAGTTTCATTAAATAATTCTTCAATAAAATGTTTTTTAAATTTGAAATTTTTTATACTAAACATTTATGTAACTTTTTCACTTGGAGGTCCTTGGGAAAGTTTTGACTATAAAAAGAGATCTGTGGGCAAGTTTTGACCATAAAAAGGGGTCGATGGGTTAAGCAAGTTTGGGAACCACTGCGCTCTAAGACGAAAGCCGATTCTCCGTAAGAGAAATACTTATAAATACCTTTCAAAGTGAGTTTATCACTGTCTTTTAAAAAGTGTGGCATTCGCGCAATAAGATAGATGAAAGTGAAGATGACATTAATATTTAATGAATAATTTTTCCTACGAAATATATAAAATTATAGATTCACATAGATTTGATGAGAAGCTTAGTACAGTTAAGTTTTCAGTCGCTTAAAATTTGGGGTGTGTATGCTTTAGTCTGACTTCCTTCTAAGATGTCTTAGGGCAAAACGTAATATTGTTGTGACTTAATATTTTCTTTTGTCACTTTAATTATTCTTTTTATTTCATAGAAAGTTTTTGAATAATACTATGTTTTGTGGTAAATATAAATGTTCTTTTTTTTCACAAGAAAAACCTACGTAATGCTAACTATTTCAACTAATCACAAGCTACTTAGTGGAACTCTTTTTCTAATAATGCAGTCGTAATTTCCCTCTGATATTTATGTATTTAAAACAAAATAATTTTGAGCCACAAACTAATTTTTAAGAAATTTTTTTCCCCAAACGAACAATTTTCTACTTCTTTTAAAAATACAAGACGAAAATCTTTGTTAACATTTAGAAATAACTACAGCAGGAACAAGTAACAACAATAACGAACAAAATCGCTTTCAAAACCAACGTTATTCAACAAATTTCTCAAAAACATCTTTTTCAACAAAATGAACTTTTTTTCCTTCCCATTTTGTTCAGTAGCGAATGGCTCTCATTAAATTAGCTTTCTCGTTACTTATTCTATTCTGCCCATCTTATTGTGATTGGCCTTGTTACAGTCTAAGTAACAAAGCAAATTAGCGATAATGATGAACCTAATGTTAGTAACCTTGTTCCAATAAAGAATGCGCCTTTTCTTTTCTAAGGCCGAATAGAGAATTATTCTCAAAACAATATGGAGACTGTTCTTATAATGATTCTAAAAAACGTGATGATTCTTTTAACTTTCTTTTTAAATTCAAATTTTTAATACTCGGCATGATTTTGCAATAACCCACAAGGTAAAATGTATGACGATAATGAAACCTTTCTCTAGACCTAGTAAAACATTTTAAAAATAATAATGGTAATTTTTATTTTGCACAATAAACTTATAGTTATAAAATTTTGAGTTTTTCAAGTAAAAGTTGATTTTTACAACGAACATTTAAAGTATAAAAAATACAGTTAATATTCTGAAAGATGATTGAATTTGGAACGTTGAGTTTTTGATAAATGCTGGTTACCGTAACACACCTATGCACCCACTAGATAATTCCATATTTCCTTATTTCTGTTACTTAACGGAAAATATCGGGTCCCCCAGCCAAGTCAGGTTTTGGACTCCAAGCCGTACTTGATGTCAGTCAGGCTTTGGGTCCCGTGGAATCTAGCCCCCCCCCCGCAGTACGGGGGTGTACATTACGCCACTGAGATAACTGTTTATAGTATTTTTAATAAATTTGGTTATTTTTGCACATTGTATATTTTTAATAGAAACACACTTCATTAACACAAAGGAAAACTGTATCTAATAAACAAAATAGTGATAAATTTGAATGGATATATTTAATGCCACAATATTTAAAATTTATACAAAGCCATAATATTCTTTAGTCAAATTTGTTACTTAAAACACTTTCTAAATAAATCGTCATAGCAAATGTATAGACAAATTCATTGCTTAACATTAAAATACAAACATAAAATCTAGCAGTTTTTTTTTTCAAAATTTATTTACTCATATATAGTATATTTTTAAAGCAGGCCAAGTTCACCGACACTATCTAAATTACCATGAAGTATAGGGACACATTCATTATATAACTTTATAAAAAACGAACAAAATATCAGTTGTAATTAATGTGAAAATATACTTACTAATATATACTAAAAGAAGGTTTTAGAATTTATAAAATACTTAAAAGTTTAAGTTTCTATTTATTTCAATTATTCCTTGAAAGATGTAAGCCAAAAATTGGAATTCTTTTATAAAGTAATTCTATTCTTATCTCTGATATATAGCTATAACTAATTTCTTCCTTTAAGATTAGACATCAGTAATATTTATTTCCTAACGTGTACTCCTTTTAATTTTTAAATTGATTTTCACTGTATAACAATAAATAAATCGACATTTGAACCTTTTTAATAAAGCCATTTTTAATTTGCATCAACTTTTTGTTATATTCAAGATATAAAAAAAATTTTAAACGCTTTTTTTAATCTGTTAAACGTAATTACAAACGATTTTTTTAAAAAAAATTCAATCCAGTACAACAAGTTTGAGGAGTTTAATGAAAAAAAAATTTATATTGAATTCTCGAATATATCTTCAGAACAACGGATTTTTCACTTATTCTGTATTGATTCATTTACACAAATCTTTTAACATATTTAAAATGTAATAAATTTAAAAATGATCTTAAATTGTAAAATACTTACGTAAAGGTTAATTCTGTGGCAGTAAAATCACAGAGTCGTAAGTTCAGTTAATAAGGAAACATTCGAATATTTATAACCACAGAGCTGAAGAAGTTTGCTAGAAGTTTTAACTTGTTTCAAAGTCGTAGTATGTGTGATACAGTTTTCTATCGTTCAATATTTGAAGGATTTCTAATAAAGCATACATTGATCGCTTATCAGTTCAAGTTTTTTTCTGTCATCGACGAAAGGGTCTTATCTGTCTTATCACTTAATTTTAATGTCATCGGCACTCTCTGGATCTCATTTTAAAAATAAACATGGGTGAAGATTGACAACATAACCTTTATTTGATCTTTTATGAGAGTAATAGCTGTCATTAATCAATAAAATAATATTTTAAATAAATAAATCAGTTTATGATGCACTTGAATTTCTGTAGTAGATGCACTCAATTCTATTAAGATAAATGTTAATTGCATTTTCAAATTTTTCGTTGTTTCATTGTTGATGTTTAATAAATGTTGCATATTATTTTGAAAAATTAATTGAGTATGTTCTAAATAAAATAAGTAGAATTTAAAATAATTATCAGTTCCTAAAAATAATTTTTTAGAATGTTTTCTCTGTTTATGGTAGAATATTCAATTAAATAATGAATCTTGGAATACCTTTAAGTAATATGTGCACTATTACTTGAAATAAATTTTTATAAAATGGAAATTTATTATAAACTTTGTGCAACTAGACAGCACAATCTTTTCCAAGTAATAATGAAACTAATTGTGCTTTCACTTTTCTTCCAAGTAATTAGGTTTTATAAATTTCAAATAATATGCAAATGAATTTGAATATTAAAACCGAAATGAGATGTTATTTACAATTATAAGCTGTTTTTTCAGGAATTGAAAATAGAAGATGGCATTGAAAAAATCGCAGAATAAAAATATGTGTGGCCAAAGAAGTATTTTTATTAATAGTTTTTTTAAATTACTACATTCCATTTGTAAAAATAAATTTTAAACACTACAGAATTAAAGAAAAGAATTCAGAGACTTATGTTATAAATAAAATAAGAAGTATCATGTTAATTTAGAACATACGTATGATGATTTAAAATTAATGGACAATATCAATAAAATTAATGGATGGTTTAAAATTAATGGACCTTAATATCGCGGAAATCCGAAAAAAAAGTGGCAAAAGTATTTTTTGGTTTAATTTGTAAGCCAATTTATTAGGTTTATAAGAATATCATGATTTTTAATTTTCCGTTTACTAGTACAAATATTACAATTGTTATAATAAGAATGGATGCCATTTCCACAGTATGCAGTTACTGACGCTAAAAAGTATTTTAGGCAAAAATAATTTGTTCGAAAAATTTGCAAAGGGAGTAGGGATTCTGAAAAAGTTATGAAGGTAATTAACTAAAATTGCTTTGTGAATGTTTGTGTAATATTAGAATTGTTTTGACCTATTTTTTAAGAAATTACATTGTATTTTTAGAGAATTTACAACTACTTATATAAATACAAGTCCTTTCAAAAGCAATTTTTTATATAGCTAATGAGGTAAAATGTTCTATTTTATTGTAGAAATTTAAACGTACTTTAGATCTTTTTTTTTTTTTTTTTAGGTATTTTAAAAAATGAATAGTAACGCAAAACATAAATGTTGAAAATTCGAGCATTCGTTTCCGTTTTTATAATTTTTATATAAATTTCACTAGTTTTACCCCCATTTTGGTTTTTAATTTCTTTCTTTACAATCTTAGATTTTTTTCTCTTAAAATTTACTAAATAAATCTGAAAACTATAATTAAAAATCCCAATGTCTTATTTTTTTAAAGGAAAAATAGGTTTCACACGTAGTCGGATACTTAATCAAAACACACACACATTTTTTTTGTATAAAGTTTTCTTTACCGCAATAATTGAAATAATTGCATAATATTGAGTCCACCAATAGTACACATGCTTATGTTACTAATTTTCTTTTTTTTTTTTAAAAAAAAAAATATTTAACTATTGCAATCGAATTTATATCCATCATTTTATGCATATACATATAAGGGTTGCCCAAATTAAAAGTGGACATATGTGATTGCGTCAGATTGAGTCCAGCTATAGCAGAGCCTCTAAGTCGGGGAACGAAGGAGGGTAGGAAGTATACACTGCATACAATGTTTAACATTGAAACCTGTTAGTGGTAGAGGAAATTAATCGAAAGTGAAGTCGTGCCTTATAAGGGTACCGTGGGTAGCCTAGTGGTTAGAGCATCGGACTCCAGACCGGAAGGCCTGGGTTCGATGCCCGATGCCACCTAATTCCCTCCAAGTACACACGGAGTACGTGCTCGTTAAATCAGTGGGTCCGAAAGTCTTGTGGGCTAAATCACGAGTGCAGGGGACTGGAAAATATTTCTCTCCCCTTCAGTTCCTTGCCTAAATTGTGGAGGTGGAGATAAGTGGTGTCGCCATCTATCGTCCCTTCGGGGAATTTCTCCGAGCTAATTCGTACTGTTATCTGTATGCTACTCAAGGCCAACGACAAGCGTACTTCTAGCCCTTGCCACGATGAATTTTGTGGGCCTCGTTCTGACTACGTCAGACAGATGGCATTAGCCACAACAAAGGTGCGTCCAGATCGGAACAACGTGTGGTGGTACGGTTTCTGATTGCAAGAGTTAAGTTGAATGCGGACATCAATCGACGAATAGAGGCAGACTATGGCGAGCACTGTTTAGGTCGAACGTTTTGGAACAATTGGTGTAAAAGTTTTCGAGAAGGGCAGCAAACGATATCGGATCTTCATGACAATGTCCGACCACACGTCTGCCGTGAAACCAAGGCAAATTCAAAAAATTCCGTTGGAAAATGTTAGAACACCCACCGTACAGTCAGGGTTTGTCACCCTGGGACTTCTCGGCATTTAGGCCACTAAGACAGTATAACGTTTCTATTTGGATGATGAAGTGAAGGGTGCTGGTCAGGACTTCCTCGAGAATTCACCATTTTCTATCTAGAATGAAAACATAGAGCTGCTGCCAAAAAGATGTGACCATTGTTACAACTTCCAGAGAGATGTCTTTTGATTTCCAATAAAATTATTCTTTTTATTGAACCTGTCCATTTTTCATTTGGGCAACCTTTATATGTTCATGCATTTCTTCAGAAAATTATTGTAATTTTTGAAATGGAGTCGTTGTAAAATATTTAAAATTTCTCATCGTTTTAAATATTAAAATGCTTTTATTAAATTTATTTATTTATTTTATAAGAATGTTTTAAATCAGAACTTTGATCTTACTTATCATTCCAAATCAAAAATTTAGATTTTATGTTTTTGAAAAAATTATGTTGAGTAGTTCCTATAAAAGACAAGAATTTCTCTCCGAAAGTAAATTCATCCTAAGCAGATTTTAAAATTTAAATAAATTATACTAAACGAAAAAAAAAAAGCTTTCATTATGCAGATAAAAAGATTTCGAACATGGCATTGTTATCCTTACTTATATTATTACTTGAAATCGATACATCATTACGCATCACAGCTTAAAATCAAGAAACCATCTAATTTTATTTACCTCCCAAATAAAGCTCGATTTCTCGAGTTCTTACAATTCAAATCACGACTTCTTAACCCTCGAATTCTAAAGATCGAATTCTTTAAACATTTGAAGTATTTTCCCGAGTTATACTTAATGACTTTCTTTCGGAATCAAAGTCTGTAACTTCCATTCAGATGAAGTATTGATTTTCACAGACTCCAGACACACAAGATCTTGGTAAACCATTAATCTCGTATAATACTTCTGCTCTTCATCAATCTCCTTCTGCTCGTGTGGATGGCTTATCTGTTTCTTATCTGAAAACGCTACTGGCTCTTCTGTCAATCCACTGCTGTACTCTTCGGCTGTTTTTATTAGGATCATTATTGACGTTTTATTTTTATGGAAAGAGGACAGAAGTTACATTGTTAAAAATATTCGGTTTCGTTTTTGTTTTACAGATTCTTTTAGTCATGTTTTTTTTGTCTATGTTTGCTTATATATGTCAGAATTTATTCGCCATCAAGGGAGGGGGGATATTGTTTTGGCTACCAGTTAACTGGTTCTATGGGACACAGAGCAACAAAGACTTTTTATTATTCCCTTGCAAAAAAAAATTCTTCTGTTTGGTTAAATTCATGTGACGTCATAGTCACATGTTAACTGCAATAACGTGTTTTCAGCGAATTATGCTCCCACGCTTCGCTGTTGCCATCTTTTGTTTTTGAAATCTTTCTTTCGAGAAATACATATTTGTTAACAATAATAAAGCCAGTAAGTAAACAAAATGCATTTGATTTAAATATTATACGTTTGTATAATATGAGAATTTTTTAAAAAATTTTTAAAATGCTGTTTAAAGAATTTTAATTATTATGAGAAGTTATAATTTTCTTAGGAAATATATTATTTAGAGAAAACAAGAATTATATATATGATATAGGGTATCCTAATAATTAGGGAATATCAAAACAAGCAATGGTAATTTGATTTAAATTTAAAAATAATTTAGAACTGTAAGATGTATTACTTATTATAAATAACACGCTTTTATAAGCTTCACTTGTATGTAACAGAATCTTTGAACACGATTTTTACCGGCTTTAAAAGATCAGATTAATTCGAAATTTTTCACACTTATCAAGGATCGATGACAATAGAATAATATAATAATTTTGTTCCATTATCCTGATCACCCCCCTCCTCCTCCTTCGCTTAGCCCGGCGTTACACGAACATTTTTAAATGCATAACATATTGTCATGGAAATTCCCTTTTCCCTCTCGCTATCACAGCTGTCGATTAAGTGAACAGTGGGACTTCAATATTCACTCACTTAACAACTTTATAGGCCCTGAAAACGAAAATGTACCTTTTTAAAAATAGTTGTATGTTGAAAACAGTAGAAATTTTTATAATTACAAAATTTCACAACTGCATTAAATGTTGAAGTAAAATTGTGAGCATTTTTTGAAATGTTCGATAAAAGGGAAAAAAGTTTCATACAATTATTTTTATAAATAAAGAAATTATAAAAACTTTAAATTTAATAAGTAGTTATTAAATATTTAAAAAACTTGAGTATTTTTTAAAAATTCGTAAAAAAAAGTTTTCAGCAATTTATTTTTTAAATCACTGAAAGATCAAAGTATGAGTTTTTAAAAAATCATTTTTATATAAACGCATCGATATTGATTTAATTTAGAAAAAAATCATAAACTATATAAAGTATCGCTGTTTTGCTTAAAAAAAAACTGTATCGTGACGGAATAAATTATCTTTCCAATTACAAAATTGCTGGCGAAGTTATTAATTGCGTGAATAAAATTTAGAGCATTTTTAAAAAATCATAAAAATTTAGCGATGATGTTGTTTTAAACCTGGGTCCAACAATTAATAATGAAGCACGTTAAGCAATTGCAACGTGAAATCGTCGGGAAAAAGAAGTGAAAAGACCTTCAAAATAAAAGGAAGATTTATTCTTATAAATATACTTTATTTGTGTTAAAGTCTTAATTTTTTTTTCGGGCTTCGTTTTTAAGTTAAAGCCTTCAAACTTCATATATTAATTGCAAACAACAGTAACTTTTAAACAAAAAATGTAACAAAAATAATTCTTAAATATTTCTCGCAAAAAGAGGGGAAAAAAAACAACGAAAAGCACAATTTAAAAAAAAATACCCGTAATTTTTAAGTAATTTTTTCAATCTTTGTACAGATTACGGATAATATCGTTCTATACACCGAAAAAAAAGTTTCGTGAGATTATTTTTATAAATAAAGAAGTTATTAAGTATTTAAATAAAATTTTGAGTATTTTTTGAAAAATTGTAGAAAAAAAAGTTTTTGATATTCAATTTTGCCAAATCTGGTGAATTTCAATATTTATAGGTGCACCTTCTTTTCTAGTGTAACCTTTCATCAAACGTAACAGGCTGAGTGGAAAAGAGTTTTCTGGCGCCTAACAGGTTTTCGCCACCAAACCCTGAGCTATCGTAAAATTGCTGTTTTTGTTAAAGTTTTAAATTTTTTTTGGGCTTCATTTTTAAGTTAATGCCTTCAAACTTCATATATCGATTGCAAACAACGGTAATTTTTAAGCAAAAAATGTAACAAAAATTGAATTCTCTTAAAAATTCTCGCAAAAAGGGAAAAAAACGAAAAACACAATTTTTTTTAAAAAAACCGTAACTTTTAAGAAATTTTTCAATCTTTGTACAGATTACGGATACTATTGTTCTACACATGGAAAAAAAGTTTCGGGAGATTATTTTATTAATAAAGACGTTATTAAGTATTTAAATAAAATTTAGAGTATTTTTTAAAAAATCGAAGAAAAAAGTTTTTGACATTTAATTTTTTAAATGACTGATTTTAAAAGAAAAAGCATGAACTCTTCTAGTGTAAAATATAATTTCATTAACGCGAAATAAAATGCAAGCGGAACGATTCCGTATCGTGGCGAAATAAATGATCTTTCCGATTCTGTAATTACTTTTTGTCTGAGTCTCATAGAAAAAATTAGATCGTGTTTTAAAAATGTCTGTAAAAAAAATGTCGGAGAATTTGAACTTTGCCCCTGGCTGTGAAAAATGGCACTAATTATGCGTTTTAAGGTTTTTAATTAATATCTTTTTAACTAATTGGAATATTGGATATGTGGCAAAAACGGATTCCTCGGATCATTCCCGATCTTTTGATTCCTTTGGAGAGTTTCTGCATCGTGCGGTTCGTGAGAAGATAGACGTACATACGTAGGTTTACCTACGAATTTTAATAGTGTAGATGTCTAGTTTTTCTGAAAATGGAAAAAAAAAAGGGCTCGTGCATTTGTGAAAGAAAACTAACTTGTTCTAACTCAGGGATGGGCAAACTTCCTCGGTTGCGGGCCAAAAATTGAAAATAAATAATGTTTGGCAGGCCAAGATAAACTTTTCAAAAATTTTAAAAACAGTATACAAGTATTACAATTTAAATATGTTAATGAGATGAATGAAATTGCCTTTTCATATTTAAAAGTTCTTTTTATTGAGGTTCGAAGTGAGATGAACTGATAGGATGTGTCAATGGTTATTCCAGATTCTAAAAAATGACACATTTAAGACTAGTTCTCATCAATGAATAAATTATAGTTTAAAAAACTAAAAATACAAGCTTTTTTTTTGTAGATCGAACTACAAAACGAAAAATGAATTATAGTTTTAGGAAACTAAAAAACACGCTTTTATAATTAATCGAGCTAAAAAAAATGAAAAAATGTTTCTTAATATAAGAATAAAATGAGGGCCGGCAGGGGTCGGCAACCTTGTAGTAGTGGTGTGCAAAGCCAATCTACCGATATGATTCAGGATGCTGCACAGTAGGAAATATTTGAAACAATTCAATTTCTGCTGCAGTGCATGTAGAGTTAGGAAATAGAGATCAAGAATACAGATTTAGGGCTTCATTACATATTAATTTTGAATAATTTAAAGATATTTATGAACATAAAAATAAACAAAATAAGTATTCCTTCAACATAAAAATTTAAAATTGTACATATATTGCGTATTATGTATCTTAAACACATACTAATTTTAATATGAAATATAAGTATATTCCCCTTCAATTTAGTTATTAAAAAATAAATGTAGTGGTGGTAACTATATAAGCTAGTTGCAGCCTCCAGACAGAAGTGATCATTTTGGTCCAGTGGTATGTTACGTGTGTACGGAATCGAAGGTCGCGAGTTCTATCCTCCTCATTGGTGATCTGAACATGCAACCTTCTGATCTGGAGTCAGAATTATGGTAGAGACCTGTTCTATTAATTTTAGAGTATTTTGCGTTTAAGTCAACACCAGCGGATTATACAAAAATAAGCACATTTATTATTTTTGAGAACGGCAAGACTCTCTCGGGGTTCCTAGACTGGAAGTAACTGCTCGAAGCTGAAACAGTAGGGTTGCCACAAATACAATGTAAAATATATACAATGAAATTCTACAGAACCAGTTGCCTCAGTAACTATATAAGCCAGTAAAAGCCTCCGGACTGAAGTGATTATGTTGGTTCAATGGTATGTTATGCGCTTACAGAACCGAAGGTCTCAAGTTCTATCCTCCTCATAAATAATTTATAATGCGAATTTTGTTCCAGCATAGATTCGTACCACAACAGGCATATAATATGTGTTTTTGAATTTGATGCGATTCTGAACATTCAGTTGTTTAACAACATCTTTGCTGATTGAAAATGTATTTTACATATGGGATAGAGAAAAGATTTGTTCACGTAGTTATGTAGAACCAAAAACGGAAAGCTGAGTACATTCAAATTTCTTCATAACAATCAAATCCCTCCAGCAATGACATCCAACAATTTAAACTCGTAATTTTGAGCCACATCAAGTGATAAGGAATCGAGAC
>BMAV01012533.1:101663-173599 GCA_019973955.1 Trichonephila inaurata madagascariensis
CAAATAAGTAAGAGGAGTGGCAGGCGTTGTAGTTTCGCCAGCACCAGCTCTAGCCAAACTGTTCACAATTTTGTTTCCAGCAATTTCGACATAGGACGGGATCCACTGGAAGTGAATCTAATGAGAAAAAGGGAAAGTCGTTTTGATATCTTGAGGGTGTCTGCACCAGTGCAATCCCTCACGTTATGCCATTTGGCCAAGTGCTGGATGGCACTTCTACTATCCGAAAAAATCCAGATATCGTTTAGATGCAGAAGCGACTCAATGGAGTTCAGTCCCTCTAGAATTGCAACAAGCTCGGAACGAAATACCGAGCGAAAGTCCGGATTTTTTCTTTGGATTTTAATTTCCTGGTCCCGAAAACTAATATAGATGCCACTGCCAGAACTGTCACTACCAAGTTTACTGCTGTCCGTGTACATATGAACAGCGTCCTTGGAGACATTATTAACCCTCCAAGCAGTCTGCTCGTAAAATCCCGTCATTGCAGAGATGCTTTTTCTGCCTTCAAGCAAGATTCCTAAAAGCGGCCGAGCCACATTCTTAGAAATACGGTTCAACCGCTTTTGAAAACCCCACCTGACGGCAAAAAATATACGTGCGGTGCATTTTCGAAGCATCTCCAGAAAAGCAAGACTTTAAGAACAGACCGCTTAGAGGGTTAATTCCTTCAATAGCTAACTGTTTCAGGTAGCATGACAATTCCTTTTGTTTGCTAACTTGGATAGAGAGGTCAACATGAAAGTAAATTCCATCAAGACCCTCAGAAGATTCATTCTGTAAAAAGAGACATATGTATTGCGTCGTTTAAGTGGGAAGCAAATGCGTAAGACATCATTTTATTATTTTGCAATATAACTTCCATATATATAAAACATTTGACTCTAAGCATCCTAAGAAAAAAGTTTAATTAATTACAAATAAATATTCGAGCAACCTAAAAAATGGTACAAACATAACTGTTCTGAATAACTTGTCATTTTTTTAAAAAAAATTTCCGCTTACTTATAGATTGANATAATTATATTACTAGATGTAATTATAACCTGTGGTTTAAGTAAAGCTTTGGAAATAAAATTACTATAATTAATTTCTTCATGTTTATGTAATTAAATATACATGCAATGCTATCATGTGTGTAAAAATAAACCAGGCTTATAATTAAACATGTAATTAATTTATTGGTAGATATAATTATTCTAATAACTGCATAATAAAATAAATCTAGGCGTATTCATTCTTATAGTTTTTTTTGGCTATGCTCTTGATTAAAAAGCAGCTATTATATCCCTAACGTTAAATAAAACATTGAATGGGTGATACCCAGGGGATATTATGATGTATTTCTTCAATAAAACAAAGTGAATAAATATTTTCAGGAAATAATATTTATTTTTAATTGAAAAAAAATTACAGCAAATTGTTATTCATTAAACAACTTCGCAATCAAAAAATTCGAAGCAGTCAAAAAATTACTTAAAAAATTCTTATTTTGATTTTTAAGCAGACGATTTTTACACTCTCCATCATTCCAAGCAATATAAAAAGAACTAGTATGGAAACAATACATATTCTCTTTCCTTCGAAATTAGGGTTAACGTCTTCTGGGAGTTCTTTGAAATGGAACATCTAATCTCAAAGAGGCTTTTTTTCTGAGGCTTATACATTTTAATTATTATTCTACGTGGTGTGTGTGTTGATGAAATCTAATTAGTTCTCACGCTTCTGAGATATAAGAACATCCGCAATGCTGCATTGTGAATTCGGGATAATGAATACAAGTACTTGTTTTCCTTTTTGCTTGCTAATTTGCGCTTTTTTTTCAAGGATTTTATACTGTGATGTTGCATGATATTGTAAATGAGGAAGCTTTACGAGATTTGCAACTTGTATACACCAGTAAAATATAAATACATAATAACTTTTTACAATAAAAATGGGAAAATTATTTTAATTTTTAACTTTTAGTAGAGAGATATTTCTTTCTTTTATATAAACTTGTTTTCTACTCAGTTGTAACTGTTGAATCAAACTATTGTTTTTATCAGTGTTGCCTTATGAACCTACATTAGTGTGTATTATTGGCGATGAACCACGTAATTTTGAGCCGCGCTCAAATGGTAACAACGATTCTTGAACCGGACACTCACTCTCTATATAAACATCCACGTTGTGAGGTTTGAGAAAAATAATAGCAGCGGGATATTTATTGATTTAAATATTTGGTTTATTTACGTCACAGCTATTAATTACAATATATACATTGAAGTTATTTAAAAGATTAGTTAGTTCATTTAAGTACAAAGTCTGATGTTTGTGAGGAAGGATCTTACATCCGTGCTCTTCAAAGTTTTCCAACGGACTTCTCTTTGTCTTCCCTAGGGTCTCGGGATGGTATTGGTCGGCCTCTTTATCCTCGAGTTACAACCGGCTTGAAGGCGGAGTAGGGGGTTCTCACGGCGTCAAAGGTTTCTGGGTTGAGGACCAAAGACAACGCCTCACAATATTTTAAGAGTGCACGTGTACATAAGAACGCTGTTATCTTATCCACAAAAAGAGGCTGACCTTTCAGCTGTGTGACGGGAAAACGTTACAGCGTGCTACCAACTTAAGGACTTTGATCCTCGACAGATTTAATATGCATCATCTCTTCTAATTAGTGGAACGTCAATGGTGCCATGACTCGGACTCACAATTTAAAAAAGAAAAAAGTGCAGACCATGAGTTCACAACCATGACTACTTGACAAAAGAAGTCATACAAGCTTTGAAATGTTAATGTTTTAATTATAGTTTTAGATTACAATGCTAATTAATGCTAGCTAGATTAATGCTACAATATTTCTACCTTAAGTGTTAAATATAAAACACTGTAATGAAAAAAATTTCAGCTTTAAATTTATAAATTCATATAAAAAATAAATACAATGCAGGTAATAAAATTTATTAGAAAATATATATGTGTATATATTTAATAAAGCATGCATCCCCTGTCGGAAATTTTGAAGTACAAACTCGCCTATTTCAAAAGAATATTTGCAGTAACAAATAACATTTTTATTGAATTAAATGTATTTATAGTACTAACTTCTGTATTTTAAGTGGGGAATAAGAAATGGTATATAATTTAAATTGTTATTGTAAAAATCAGGAATTTACAAAATTCTCTTCGTAATATTCTTCGAATATATTGCAATGAAATTATATATGTAGAAAAACATAAATTTCAGGATATAAACTAACTGATAAAACTAAACCCAGAATTTTTTTTAAAATGCATTTTAAACTTTATAAAGAGTGAAAAATAATTCTGAATTACATATTTAATTTTATGCGACTATATCTTTATTACTGCATGGAGAAATTCAATGTAGATTTCATGTGTGTTTTATCTTAGGATACATATGAAAGACGATACAGTAGAACGTCGTTTATCCAAACGTTTATTATCCAGAGCGTCAAATATCCAGACTTACTGCTGTTCAAGAGAATCAGAGACCTTTCAGTGAAAAAAAAAAGGTGTACAATGGTACAGCCAAAAATAAGTGATTATTTTCCCCAATAAAGGTAAAAGTACGACATTTTGTGCACCTGTTCTGCTTTTTCTTCAAGCCCATTTCCCTCACATGTAATGATTTTCAATATTCGTATAGTGTCCGGTTTCATATACTGCATGTATCGCACATTTGGTTTTTGGTTATTCGAACTGTGTCCGGTCCCATTTGATTCGGATAAACTTCGTCCTACTGTAAACATATGAATAGAAACATACAGTACAAACGTAGAATATAGACTTTATTATACAAACGATGATCCCAGCATAGAACAGAAGGGGTGCTCTGTTTTCCTTTCAAAACGGGATTCCATTTCAGGCAAAAGTCCGACTTCATTTCCCAAAGATACATTCCTGCTATATTCTTGATTCGAACCTGCGCCCACTCGATTACGAGCCTAATGTCATAACCACCATACAGTTTGGGGCGGCAGATTTCATGTAGCTTTATAGTTATCTCACAGTCTTCTCGCGAAGTAAAAGTTAGAAGAACGAATAACCATCTTAGGTATAGACTTCGGGATCTTATCATGGTTCATACGTACGATGTTTGAGTGAGTGTTTTATTAACATCGCACTATAAGGCAACACGAGGGCTGTAGAAGACAAAACTCGTAAATTTGTACCATGGTCAAGTAAGAGAGCAACACCTGAACTGGCACACTCCTCTCTAAACTATCATACCCCATCAACAGGAGGCCATTTCAGCCACGACAGATTTAACGTGCATCATTCCTTTTTGCAAGGCGGATCTTCAGAAGCATTGGAGCTCGAACTCATGACATGCCAGCCTCGAGATCGGAACCATTCCCATTAGGTCAGTGGTCGGCAAACTTTTGGAGAGAAGAGTCAAGTTAAAAGCAAAACAAGATAACAAAGGTATCAAGCAGCCATTTACACTAGTGTTTCTCAAACTATGGGGCGCGCTTCCCTAAGGGGACATGATAATCTTATAAAGGGGGGGGGGGGCGAACATATTGAAAAGTCGGAAACAAAAGATAGATTAAAAAAATTATTAATATACTGAAAGTAAACAAATAAAATATATTCTGACATAATAAAAAATAAAATACACATTTACACTGATATAATACACTTATAAATATATCAGTACTGCGCAATGTATTTTGTAATTACACTAGAACCTCATTTAACCGAACGTTTATTATCCGGAGCGTCAAATATCCGGACCAGATTTTTTTGTCCACTACATGTACTGTATAAATGAATACGTTTTCAACACCTGCTACATGTTAGCCGAAGCGTGGGACTCGCTCGAAAGAGCCTGAAAAATGCATGGAATAAGCTATGGCCAGATTTAGAAGGCGAAAAAGATTTCAATGACGACCACTGGGAGGAGATTACCGACTTTGCCCAATCGATCCCAGGATTTCAAGAATGTGATGAAGAAGATGTAGAAACCTGGATGGTATGTGATGCATAAGACTGTGGATTTCAAATGCTAAATGATGACAAGATTGTGGCTTCCGTACAAGAAGAATCCGACCCGTCGACAATGAAACGGATGAAGACGAGGACAACAACAACGAAAGTAGCAAGAGTCCATCAAATGCTGAAGCGTTTTCTGCGTTAGAGACAGCTATGGAGTGGTAAGAACAACAATCAGAGTTCTGTCCTACTCAACTACTGCTGCTCAAAAGAATCAGAGACCTTGCAGCGAAAAATCGAAGGAGCATAATGGTACAGCGAAAAATAAGTGATTATATTTTTCTGTAAAAATAAGTGGCACCCCAATGCCACCTTTTAAATCAATAGCGAGCGTATGTGGTGTATTGGGGAGGATGGAGGGGTAGAAAATGAATGAATAAGCAAATTCTCTGAAATAAGCAAATACTGTATTTATTGCATTCTGAAGTCTTCGGAATAATTTTATGGATAGCAGTTCACAAAAAGGATCCTACTGCGGAAAGACGTATATATACGTCCGGGGAAATTAACGCACTGGCTGAGCGAGACATTTATATACGCGGGGGGAAGTCGGACTGAAGGTTTAGCGTCAAAGTGTAGTATTATTGAATTTAATGCATTGTTATTGTATGGAGGGGGGCGCGATGAAAATTATGATTGAATATTGGGTCGCAAATATTGAAAGTTTGAGAAGCACCGATTTACACAAAAAGCTACTTGTACAAAGAGCTACATAAGCATGCACAGAAGGGCAAGTGTAGCCTTCGGTAGCAGTCACAATCAAGATAGTTGCATTCCAATCTCTGGCGTAGCTAGTCCTGAGTAAGCAGTGTACCAAAGTCCCTTGGGGATCCTTTCTATAGTCCCCTTAAAATTTTGAGAATTTTTTCTTACACTTTGGGGCTACTCAAAGCTTGGGGCCTCATATCATTGATACGGCTGATACGGCCATAGCTGCACCCCAAATTCCAATTAACATTTTTGTTTAGAATATTTAAATAAAGCTATACACGAAGTAACATTTTTCGCTCCTTCCAAAACTGAGAAGTTTCGAAGATACTTTTATTTCCTTGAACAAGGTCAAAATACCATAATGTTGAAATTAAGATTCCAAACGTCGTGATAAAATTTTCCTCTACGAATAATACCGTTAGAATTTTATTCTGAAATTTCCTGTTTATACTAATAATTAAAATTGACTTTGATTGTTTCTGCATACAAGTCATACCAACTCTTTTCTTATATTTAGCTCTGAAGCATGTCACAAAACACGGAATGTGTTTTTGTCACTTCTGTTGGGCGTTTATGTGTATTTCTTCTCATTTATAAAAGTCCTCCCAAACTCGTGCAGGTAAAAAAAAAATATCGCTTGAAATCACTTTAAGAAGTGTCTTCCCATTTCCGCGTTTACTGCTGTAGAAGTAAGTCTAATATTTTCACTGATTTTGAATACACTTTGTCAATGAAGAACAATGTAATACAGAAATCTTACGCCAGTCAAATGTCTAATTTTAGACGCAAATAAGGTAAATCTTTTCAATAAAGAGAAAGAGAAAAGAAAATAATTTTTAGTTGATATAATTATTTTTTTAATGATTCGTTAAGTTAGAAGTCGGAAGAACCGTATGTGACCCCTAAGCTAGGCTATCGCGGCTTTTCATTTCTAATGAAATTGGCTAGTTAAGATTTAAGACATGATGCTCAAATTATAGCATTTAGCAGGTCAAACACATGAAAAACTCTATATACAACAATGCTCAAACACAGAGAATGTCTATATATAAACATCCTTCTCCCCCCCCCCCCGCCGAAGCAGGGAATATAATATAATCCTTTGTTTTTGCAAGAGGTGCTCTCCAGCCTTAAAGAAGGCTTGAACTGATAACACGTCGTGATCTAACCATGGTTCGTGATTTCGATGTCCCTCACCAGTATTCTTGTGTGTTTTTTCATTGAGATGCAACTTATATATATATAAACAAACATATCTTCAATGCAAGTACCATTTTCATATCAAAGAAATAAGTGCCAAAAAAAAAAAAAATTAAGAAACGTCAGACATAGCAACAGCAATATTTTCACAATGATAATAATTTGCAACAAATATGTAGCAGGTTTTTTGCCAGACCATTAAACTTTTTTTTAAAAACACATAATCTTTTTGGAAATTCTTTCATTCGATTTGTATTTAGATCTTAACGAAATCGTGCGAAAAAGATACATTTTATGAGAACTCCCATCCATTCCATTTTTATATTCAACCGTTCCAACAATTGCCTTAACATTATCATGTCGAAATCTATTCTAAATCCCTCCGGTCAAGTTTCTCGATTCCCTGGAAGTCTGTAAGTGCATTCGCAGGGGAGGAAGAGGGGTTAACTTACATAATAATATCTACGTCATTAGACGGGATAGACATCGTTATGGCAAGCCTCCAGAAAGGCTTGGGTCTAGTGTTTCATTTAATGGAAGCACTGACCTCTGCGTGCAGCCAAGGGATACTTTAACATCTCGCCAGAACGATAGATTCTGTCATCTTTTACTTATCCAATGGTGACATAGAGTGGGGCCTTTTATTGGGCAATAAAAGGCGCTAAATCTGATAATGATAGACAGAAGGATCGTTGGGGATTAGTGTCTAGGTATAAGATTGGATTGCATGTAGACTGAGTTGGCATATTTGGTGTTGAGTTTTTTGTGAAGATAATATTTGTGGTTTGTATGTGGTTGCAGACACATAACTCTTTCATTATTTGTACTAATGGGCATCACTTTTGACAAGGTGAATCTTACAGATAAATATATTATAGTTTTTATGTATAATTTATATAAATATAAATTATGCAAATTTATATACTAATGGGCTTTTGATTTGTGACCATGGTAGCTGAGTTGTCAAGGTCACGAACTGATGGTCAGTGTTGTTTCTATCGAGTCATTGGTTGAATCTTGGTGTCACTAAGAACTCATTATAGTCCAGTGTATGTTCAAAAAAATGTCGAAGCTCTTAGCCCTTATGTTGGAGTGGTGGAGCAAGCAGTTTAAAGAGTGGGATGTGGCAGTGGTAGCATAGTGGTCAAGGTATCGGATCGTGGATGGTATGTCATGAGTTCGAGCCCAGTACCACTAAGGATCCACCGTGTTGGGGAGCGATGCACGTTAAATCTGTCGAGAGCTCAGACGTCCTTCCGTTGGTGTGGTAGTTAGGAGACGGGGTGCCTCGTCACTTGAACCTGGTTCAAAATTACGAGGTCCGTCTCTAATAGCCATGTTATTGTTTTATATAGTGGCGTTAACAGTCACTCCTATTCATTAAATGTCAAAGTATAACGATTAAATAAGAAAAATTCCGTTATCTTTTAAACTCTGGTTACTATATTAATAATAATCTGCTATAAATTATAAAAAAGAATTATATTTTGTTTAAAATTTGGTGTTGATAATGAATTTAACTTGCTATTAAAATTAATATAAAATGATTTGGCGTCGATGTCATTAAATACATTTCAAACTAAATGATTATATTAAAAATGATTATATTATAATGATTATATTTTTAAGAGGAATTTTTAATCGAACTCAATAAATTAAAATTCAGTTTTTAACCATCAAATCGAAATTTTGCGAAATCATTTTCCGTTTAATTAATTTAAATATTTTCTAAGTATATGTTGTTACTTTGTGTGTGCGTGGATGTGTCTGTGTGTGTTAAAATCTGAATTCAAACGAATTAACTCTCTTTGAACTTTCCTGCTCAACCACTAGTACTGCATTTTAAGTTTATTGCAGTCCTAACACATTGCTGTATTCAGAATCAGATTATATTTCGTCATTTCAAAGCGCCCTAGTTCAAAATTCTCAGAATACGAATCCCCAATCGTATTAGCATAAATAATTAAAGCTTTATTCCCAGTAAGCTACTTATGTGGTCAGTTTCGTCATAGTTTTGGGAACGTAGATATTATTTTAACTATGTACAACTAATGTTTAATTAATAACAACTTTAAATATTATTACTAGCACTTACCATTATTGCTACCTTAAATCTTATTACTAAAACGTTTATTTTTATAACTCTCTCTTTCTGTGTTTACAAAACCAACATTTATTTTTTCATATTTTTCTGCATTAATACATGTTTGATTACGTAAGAATTATATCAATTGATTAGTCTTGATGTGCTTTTTAGAGTAAAAGAGACTGCTTCGTTTCAGTTAATGTCACTCTGGCATTTCTAGAAGGGTGTCTACGGCAGATTTCATAGTTTTGAGATTCAATTACACTTAACTTGCAGAAAACCTCATTATTCTTGGCACTGGGTCTTACCTGGGATCGAGACTTGAATTTGCGGCTCGATCAGAATACACACACACACACAACGAGATTAAGTGTATGTAGCTTGAAAACAAAGTGGAGTTGTCAACAACTGTTTTGGTGACGTCATCTCACGCACCTCCTTTATCCATGTGGCAAGTTTCGCCTTAATCGATCCCGCCAGTTGGGAGTACTTGCGTCATTGAGTGAATAAGTCCAACTGTATTCTGCCGGAAAAATGTCAAATCAGCATCGAGATTCTTGTGAAACGTAAGAAATCAGTCACGAAAATATTTCAAATACTAACCGAGGCTTATGGAGATGAAACTTTGTCTCGTGCACATGTGTTTGAGTGGTATAAGAGGTTTTTAGGTGGAAGGGACAACGTGGAAGATGATGAACCTGTGGCGCCCAAGGTCAGCGATTACAGACCAAAACATAGCCAAAATTCGTGATATGAGTGGGTTCCAACTCAAATCAGTAATCAGACTATTAATCAACACTATTACATTGAAGTACTAAACAGACTTCGTAAAAAATTAGAAAAAAAAGGATCAGAATTGGGGAGTGATGAATGTCTGTTGCACCAAGACAATGTATCCGCTCACATGGCCCTATCTGACAAGCAGTTTCTGACCAGCAAAAACATTAGTGTGATGGAGCATCCTCCTTATTCACCTGATTTGGCCCCATGAAACTTTTTTATTTCCAACAGTTAAATCTTGCTGAAGGAGAACCCTTTTTACCTCAGTTGAAGAGGTTCAGACAAAAACGGAAAATCTCTTAAAGGGCCTTCCAAAAGCCTTGTTCCAGAACTGTTACCAGCAATGGCAGCGCCTAATGTAGAAGTGTATGAATGCTAAAGGGAACTACTTTGAAAAGGATACTGTCACGGAGATCTGATTCTGTAAGCACAACGGTTTATTGGACCAGTCTCGGTTTTTTTGTGTGTCACACCTCGTAACATTGTTCGAGTATATCGGCTTGGGAAAGGTTAGCATTGGTAAAAAGGTTTTTCGACGATATCAACTTCTAATTCTAATTAGTGTCCGTAATCACTATTCTATCACATGAGGGGACTTTCGTGGAACCAGAATTCGAAACCACGTGTGAATTACACTGGAATGTAAAAATTAAGGACAAAATAATCTACAAGAAATATCATGAGATCACCAAGACTTAAGAGCATTGGGACAGTAAATAAAGCTTTCAAAGAAAATATAATCCAAAGAATAAAAATTAATCTTATTAAAAAATGATCTTTAATTTGATAGAAGACTGAAATTTCAATGTGACAAGAGAGGCTGTTAAGAAAAATACAATCTTTAGTATTAGCACTTAGCAGTATTTACTCCAACAGGTACACGGTTCCATGTACATAGTAGGGCTGCGGTAGCCCAGTGCTCAAGGTATCGGATCATGACAAGCATGTCATGAGTTCGAACCACTAAAGGCCCGTCTTGTAGGGCAGCGCACGTTAAATCTGTCGAGAGCTGAAACGTCCTCCGGTTGGTGTGGATTGGTAGTTAGAGGTGCGTGCCAGCTCAGGTGTCGTCCACGTCACTTGACCATGGTTCAAAATTACGTGTTCCGTCGCCAAAAGCTCTCGTGTAGCTGAACAGTGTGACGTTAATATTCACTCACTCACTCACTCCATGTACATAGTTGTCTTCATGTTATGATACATTGCTGTTCATTTCTTTTGTAGTATCTATCGCAGCATTGGAGTCAATGTTGGCCAAGCCTCTCGCTAGAATGTTTCACAGATGCCTAATTAAATTAAGATCTAAAGGGATCTTGATGACCAATTCGAGCGCTTAATACCTTCACCTTCCAGCAACAAATCGGCAGCTGCTGTACGATGAGATGTAACGTTGTCATCCATGAAAAAGGATACACAGTATCTTTGAAATATTTTCTTGCCTTGCCATACATGACCCTTATCTGCTGTGGCCACAGTAGCCGAATGGTCATGGCCATGAACTCACGGTCAGCATTATTTTTGTCCAGTCCTAGGTTCGAGTCCAAATAGCAATAAAGTCCCTCCTTCCTTAATGGCACGACAGCCCAAGGTGGGCCTTGGCCATCTCAAGAAGCATTTTCCAGGCCAACCTTCTTCCTGCTAGTTTTCTCCAATTTCTAGTTCTTAAAACCAGAACTTTTTCTAGGCCATCAATCCATCTAAGATTTGGCCTGCCCTTTCTTCGTGTGCCAATTGGTTGAGCATTGTAGAATTTTTTAGTGGTGCGGTCTTCGCCATAACGTGACCTGCCCATTTAATTCATTGTATTTTGATGAAGTTAGCAAAGTCAGATTCCTTATATGATTGATAGAGCTCGAAATTTGATCTTCGCCATGTTCCATTTTCCTAAATTCCTCCAAAAATGAATCTTAAAATTTTTCTTTCGAAGATACTTATCATATTCTCATCTGTTCGAGACATGGACCAAGTTTTACACGCATAAGTTTTTTAATACTGATCTTAAAAGACTTTTATACAATAGAACCTTATTTTTTCTTTTGATTAAATTTGATTTCAAATATTTTCGTATTCTATTAAGACATCTATTAGCCATAGTAATTCTCTTTTGGAATTTCTCTCTTTTTCAGTAGTACAAAATAGTTTCTATTGTTAATTTCTGAACCTAAATAAGTGAAGCTGTCAACAACTTCAAAGCTGTACTCTTCAATATTAAAGTGGGAATTGTTAACCCTGTCGCTGCGCAACCCCCGCCGAATGGTCATGGCCATGAACTCGTGGTCAGCATTATTTTTGTCCAGTCATATAGGTTCGAGTCCAAACACCAATAAAGTCCCTCCTTGGCAACATTAAATATGTTGAGACTCAAAGGTCTCACTTTGATGGCATGGGGTACAAAATATGGAGAGGGAAGTGTCAACTTGGACAGCATCCGCATCACATGATCATGGTTCAATATTATATGGTCCGTCATCAACAACTAAGTCTCTTACTTTAAATTCAATGTTAATAGTCAACCATTCCATCGACTCTAGATAATCCTCCACTTTCACCCTTGATTTTTGAAAACCTGTGTACTTTAAATTTACTTTTATAAATATACTCATGGACAAAAATAAATAAATAAATAAATAAGCGCACCAAGAAGGAGTCGTCAAGATTAAACGAAATTTTACATACGTAATGACTACTTTGATAAAAGTAAATGATTAGAAAATCAAAGAAAAAAGGATCATTTATTTCAGAGAAAAAGGCAAAAGAGCGGAGGATTTAATAACGTGTTGAATCCACTCTAGCGCGAATGCACGATGCGACACAATCTGACATTGAGGCATACAAGTTCTGTATGATGTCTTGAGACATTTCGTTCCATATTTGCTGTAACCATGCCTCTAGTTCGTTCAAACTCGTGGGATGCCCAACTCTCCGTCCTAAATGATCCCAGATATGCTCGATTGGAGACAAATATGGGGATTGGGGAGGCCAAGGAAGGGCAGTAACAGTGCGGAGACAGTTTTGTGACACCTCTGTCTTGTGATGTCGAGCATTGTCTTGTTGAAAAATGGGTCCTGGGAGCCGCTGCATGAGTGGCAACACATGTGGTTGTAGGATGTTATGGACATACCGCTGGGCTGTCATGGTGCCATGGATCAATACTACGGATGACCGTGTATTGTAGGCAATGGCACTCCGTGCCATCACACCAGCTGTGGGAGTGGTGTGTCACTGTAAATCAAAGGCAAGATTGAGGCGTTCACCATGGGATCTCCACACACGAACACGATTGTCATCACTGCTGAGATTGAATCTGGATTCGTCGTTAAAGACGACCTAGTTCCATTCCGCTATAGTCCAGTTTCCTCGTACGTGGCACCCCTCCAAACGGGGGCGTCGCTGGGTGGTCGTCAAGGGCAGCACACGTAATGGGCACCGTGATCCCAAATGTCCTTCAACCAGGCGCCTTCGTATGGTTCGAGAAGACTCAAGGGCTCCTAGTGAAGGTGCTACCTGTGCCTGGATGGCGGCCGATGAAGCTATTGTCTTTATGCGTGCATTTCTTACGATGTGGCGGTCTTCTCGATGACTGGTTTGTTGAGGGTATCCTGAGCCTGGACTTCGTGTATATAACATCTCTTGGATTCACTGGTCCCAACACCTCCTCACAACACAATCAGAGCGACCTAATTGGCGAGCTACTTGCCAAGCTAACCACCCAGCCTCCATCATGCCGATGATTCTCCTCTCTCAATCTGTGACAGCTGCTCATATTGTCTTTGAAAACGGCGTAATAGCATGTCTACCTCAGCTCTTCCTTTGTAAAAGATTCAGCACGCTCAAACAAGCTTTGGTTACCTGTTTTATTCTCCTCAAAGAATGACGTTAAACGCCCTCTACCGGCTATACGTAATGCGTAATCACGCTGCATTTCTAATCATTTGCATATCTCTCCGACATGTACCTTCATGCTAAATTTTGTTACGATCCCTCAATTATTTCTTGGTGCGCTAATTTTTTTGTCCATGAGTGTATATTACCACGGTTCATATCTTTTTATGTGTTATTAAAGTGATATCAAAATAGAAAATGAAACTATAATTTTCTCAATATAGTAAATTATCATTCACCGTATCCTTACATTTCATTCTAAGATTACAGAATCTACAGCGCATAAATAAAAGTGTTTTCTCCTAAGAAATGTAAAATATTCAAAATTGTCTTCTCTCTCTCTCTCTTATAAGAGCGTGCGCTAGGAGAGTGATTAAATCGGAATATTTTCTTACAACGAAGATTTAGAAAATTGCAATTGGAGAGCGTAATCATAATTTTTCTGACAGACATGTTTGTACGGTTTTAAGTTCTAAAAATAGGGAATAAATATTTACGTAATCTCTCTTCATCATAGGTCTTCTCCAGTTTCGTGAAATTGAAAGTGTTTAAAGTTTTATCGTAAAATTCTTTACAGTCAAAAATATATTCGTTGGATATGCAGGTGCATGAATATGATCTTGTATTTCTCCATGTTCGGGTTTCTCTAAATTATTTCTAAGATATTACGTAACTTTATCCATAAATATTCCAAATATTTATAATTCTAGATGTTTTTGCAAGATTCGGGTTTCGTGAGGAAGCCGTTTAAAATATTGTTATCAAAGTAGTTTGTATTTCAAACGTAATATTTGCATCCGAAAATTGGAAAAACTGCAAACATTTTTGCGAATCTTATTTCTTGCACTGTAATTTAATTTAATTTTATAATTGGTTGGAATGTTTCGTGTTTAAATACTTTTAGTCTGGAATAATATTATTATTAATACGATGCATATGATTATAAATGAAGTATGACGCAATGTAAATATTTTATATTTTGTAAGCATATAAAATAATATATAATAAAATGTATATATATGATAACATAGGCAATTTTTTTTATGAAATTATATGTTTGTTAAATTGCATTCTATTTATTATGTATTTATATATTATGTGTGTATGTATTATTTATTTATACTGCTATTGTCGTATTTTTTTTGGGATACATACGAAATACGAGAGGAAGAACAGAAACATACAATACAAATAGAAGAATACAGACATTTTTTAATACAAATGATGATCCCAGCATATAACAGAACGGGTGCGCTGCTTTTCATTCCAGACGGGAATCCATGACAGGCGAAGACCCGACTTCTTTCAAGAAGAAAAGAAGATACAACCATGCCTTAGGATTCGAACCCGCACCCACTTGGTTACAAGCCGAGAGTCATATACACCATACTGGCTGGGCGGCTCCTTATATATTAGGGGTGGCGAACCTTTATGGATCAACGTGCCATTTTTTCTAAAGAAATGCTTAATGAGGTATACACGTGCTGTCAAATAATTTTGACTTGTGATTATTGGGAAAATAATAAAACTATATAAATACTAACAACACAAAAATCTTTATTTACTACTGAAAAATTCATTTTGCACTTTATAGTAGTAAATGTTTTAGTTAAACGTGCAATTCAAATTATATAAAGTAACATCAGTGTGATTTATGCTGTTGCAGATGAGATGACGAACAAATTATATTAGGATTGGTAAGATGTTACTTTTAGCAGAATGCATGCTGAGTTGGAGTCATCTGCCAAACGGTTTCTAAACGAGTTTTTACTGTTATTTATCTCTGAAAATAATGACTCGTAGGCATAGACCGATGAAAATATGGTTAAAATAGCATGAGATTGCTTCTTCAAACAGTTAAATGTATCTGGAATCGAGTTTAATATTCCCAAAATTTCGGGTATTTTATTGGTATTTTTACTTATATTGCTTGTTAATATTTCTGTTTCAATCAATTCCACTTTTTCCTTGTTTCAATCCGTTTTTGAATCCATATTAAAGTAGACTAGAAATCGCTATAAATTGCATTTCAAAAATTCTTCAATTTCCAACCAATTAAAATGGGGCAAGTTCAGTTTATCAAATGATGTATCATCAGGGTACATAATAAACTTGAGCGTTTCTGATAATTCTTTAATCTGAGAAAATCTCGCTGAAAATTCCTTGATTGAAGAATCAATTAGGAAAATAAATTCTTCAATAACTATTTCTTTGTGTGGTTTCTCATGTACATCTTAATCTTTGGAATAGTTTTTCAAGTTGGGGGTTCCTTGTAATGATAAAGTTTCTAAACTAAAATAAAAACCGTTTTGATCGCTATCGTGCCCAAAATATTGTGCCACGTGCCATCAATGTCACGCGTGCCAATGGTTCGCCATCCCTGTTATATATTAAACCTGTTATATCAGATTTAATATTGAAACACGTCACGTATGTTATTTTCCCTGCAGCAACACTTTCCTCGTGAGAAAGTTGAGTTTTACCGGCAAAGTTCGCTTCCCAACGTATGCTTAAAAAATAAGATTATGACAACCCTAGAAGATGTGTCCAGGGATTCAGATTGGCGACAAGTTTGGTGAAAAATTTGAGAACCACCGGAAATCTCTAGGATCAAGCCTTCTAGAAATTTCCATGAGGCTATATAAAAGACCTTTGAAACAAGGTCATGTCAGTTAAGGTTTCTTATTCATATATTAGCATGATAACTTAAGTCACCACAGATATATGCAAAACAACGGTATTAGAAAAGCTCTCAAAATCAATAGTTTCAAAGAGCATATTCAAAAAATAGCTAGTAATTTCTTTAATTCCATCCCTTATACAAATATTAGTATATGTTAAACTTAATTCCTTATGATGCAAATATAAAAACCAAGAGGCCAAGGAGAATTCTCATCGACTCCTCTACAACCCGCCATAGCATCATCTTTTCATGCAATAACTTTATTGCATATTTTGCTAAATTTTAATTTCTCCTTATTTTATTTCCTTCTTACCTTTTAAATTTTTATATTTAGTTTTAAATGTATCTTAACTTCTATTTCCCAACTGGACAAGCTCCTCCTACTTTTTCAAATGTTACTTTTTGAACCTCCTAGGCAGCCAATCGAAATCACTATCCTCTCCACTTAGTAACCAATCAGAGAGCAGCCACTCAGCTCTCACCCAAGAAAAGATCTAACTTCCAAAATAGCAGGAATATGCCAAGTATAGCCACACCTTCCGGACCAGTCCTCTCCACCAATAGCCGTGAAGTACACTGCAAACCGAGAAACACCACTATCGTTGATTCCCCATCACAGAATGTCAGATATGGGGTGGAGGGCTGCTTGCAGCACATATGTTCAAATATGCACCGTAAAGCACCGTTTTGTCAGTTCTGAAGAAAGTTCAGTTGTTTTCGTTGACTTCGATAAGAGAGAAAAAAGACTTTTATTGTGTTTGAGTTCCTGCTAGTGGAAGAACTGTTTAGGGAGCCTTTTCTGGGATGTTGTAAAATTTATTTACAACGAGTGCGTTTTGCATTGTGACAAATAATCTGCTATAATCTTTCTTTGTGTAGTCATCGGCTACGTTTTCCCCACATAAATTTCTAACAATATATACTACTGCATATAATTTATCATACATTATATAGAGATATTCGATAGTCTCATGGTAAGCTCGTGATAGTTACTGTAAAATCCGGCGTATAACGCGCACTTTTAACACAAAAAAATAAAATCGAAATTTATGGGTTCGCGTTATACGCCGGGTCTAAAAATGAGAGCTTTAAAAATAAAAAAAAATGAGCATAGAAGAAAAACTAGTCTTCTAGATAGATCAAAATACTGCTTATTTAAAAGAAATGACAACTCTCTTAAGAACTTAAAGAAATATATTTCTAGAAATATAGAAATATATTCTTCTAGAAATATAGAAATATATTCTTCTAGAAATATATATATTTTTTCTGAAGCTTGGAATAATACTAACCCCATAATGGGGGAGTCGACAAACTGCAATAAAATATATGAAAAAAAAACAATAAATCGAAAAAGAATTTAAAAAAAAAGGAATAAACCCTTAGTCATAGGACACCCCCAAAAGTTAAAAAAGATGGTTAAAAATGCATAACAAGTAGAAAAATAGGGTGGGCAAGAAGTAGAGACAGATATATATATAAAAGCTAACTTTGGACAATACATAGAAAATGTTTAGGCAAAAGTACGAAGTCCTTCCCTGTTAACTTTTGCTGTCTGTGGCTGTAGTAACTGAGTGGACGGTCGCGAATTTGTGTTCGACGTTGTCGTTTTGTGATAGCGAGTTTTGTAGTACCAGTGCACAGGCGCTGATGCGTATTAAATATTTGAAGTTCAAAGTCATCACGTTAATGTGTTGTGGGCGTTTGGAGAATGGAGTACCGCACACACAGCTCAGACGTCATCCTGATTGCTAGGCTTTGATTGAAATTAACTCCTTAACTACCGATCAAAAGTTACAAGATTCATTCCCCGATGTCACCGTTTTTCACATAGCCGCGCGTATGTGGTGTATTGGGGGAAGGGGGAGAAAAGGTGCAAACAAACATTTTTTCCTCTGAAATACTTTAGAACACTGTCAAGGTCATTTTATTACATTCCAATGCCTTCAGAATAGTTTTACTGATAGCCGCACAAAGAAAAGAATCGTATTTCGGGAAGGGTTGATATATACGTCCGGTGCACATAATGCGCTGCTTCAGCGAGACGGATATATAAGCCGAGAGGATATATATTAAGAGGTTACAAGTTCCGAAACTATCTGCAGCTTCAAAGTAAGACGTTAAGAAAATATAAATAAAATCCATGTTGTTTTTAATGCAGTGTTAGTTTTCAAAAACTAAGCCTCTCTTCTGGAATTTTCAACAATATTTTTTAAATCTATGAATGGTTTATTTTTATACATTTTACTAGGCTCCTTCTGATATAAATGCCACTTTTGTACAATAAGCTTCTTAAGTAAAATAGTGATGTACTTAAGGAGCTTTTGTATAAGCTTAAATGCTCCTTAAAGTACAATAGTGATGTCATAATTATTGCACTTTAATTATCCCGATTTCGAAAAATGCATCAAGGTAAAAGCAAAATCAATAATTTCCTTCATTTTCTGAACTGATTCAACAATTATTAACGCAGACTTGACATTGTTCGCTTAAAATATGGAAAATTTTGTGGTTGTGAAATACTTTTAAAAGTTAATTAAATTCTTATAATTCCGAGGAACATTATTGAAATATTTCTAAGCTTTCATAGTAGTTAGTATACCGTCCGAATGAATTGTCCTTAATTAACGTTGGATTATGTAAAGTTCTGTATATTAAGATGTTATTTTAGATATACATTACTTAAGAATTTTAATTAATAATTTCTTTTAACTGTGTGCTGTTTGAGGTATTAATTATTTGGAAACTATATAATGTTCGTAGAAGTAGTTGTTATATTTCAATACATTTGAATGTAATACACATATTATTCACTAAGCATTGAGAATAATTTGTTTTGTAGTTTAAATAGCTATTTCTGTGTAATGAGTTATGATCAAATCAGTTGACATTTTATAAAATTTTAACTACCAAAGCTCACAGAAACATTTTCAAACTCATTTGTATTGAAGAAAATAGAAATAAGATGGGCAAGTTTTGAAAATGTTTAATATTACAAGAATCTTCTGTATTATTTTAAGGTCTAATATAAAATCAAGAAATTTGAAAAAAGGCATTTTCATTCATTATAAATTTTGTTACGAATAAAATTTATTATTTTTTTAAGGAAAACATTTATGGGGACAGCAAAATTCATGAATGTTTGGCATTATATTCTTCCGAATTAAAATGAAATAAAAGAAAATACCGTAAAATCCGGCGTATAACGCGCACCTGTAAATTTCAATCTCATTTTTTATGTTAAAAGTGCGCGTTATACGCCGGGTATAAAATTCAAAAATAAGAAAAGAGAGGAACACAAGAAAAATTAAACTTCTACATCATAGTTTTCCAGCCTCTTTTGAACTGGCGCCCCCTTTTCTTGTGAACATTTCGATATCCCCCCCTTCCCACTCCAGAGAAATAACAGCGTACAAAATACATGGTAAAAACAGGAATTAAATTCTTAAAAAAATATTCTTTTACTAATAGAATATATTTTTTTTAATGTAGTTTTTTCTAAAGCTCCATTTTTTTAATTGCAAATCTGAAATAGCTATTGCCACGAATATACAATTTTAAATACATACAATAAACATAAGGTAACCAGTATCAAAGTTTACTTTTGTTAGCACATAATCAGCGTGTTTTTATAGTCTTTTTTAGACTATATTTGGTTAATCTGCCGAAGCCCCTCCACACCATCTCAAAACTCCCTAACGTATTCTGGGTCTTTTACTGCCCCCCTGAAAATCTCAAACCCCTACGTTGAGAACCTATGTTCTACATGGGTCGGAATACTATATATTTGAAAGAAATGACATACCCAATGAAGTTAAGGCTGTTTTAGCCGTATGTACAAGAGCGTGAACTTGACGCGGAGCACATTTTCGGACTGAAAAATTGCTCCGCGTAACTCATGCATTTGTTTATAATATAGTATTTTTAAATTTTCAATATATTTCATAAATAATTAGTTTCTCCTTTTAACATGTGAAGGGATAGCTCATTTAGCATTACGGTATAGGAAAAAAATGCAAAACACATTTTATAAAAGAAAAAATGTGTCAACTCGGATGAAAATGAGTAGTATGATAAAATAAGTGATGCTCTACAGCAGAGGTGCGCAAACTAGGGGTCGCGACCCCTGTGGGGGTCGCCAGAAGTTTTTTGGGGGTCGCCAAATTTTTATGAAATGCATTATGTCTGCATGCTGTATGCCATACATTGTGCATATAAAGAGTGAAACGCCGTCATTTACTGTTTAATTGCAATTTCCTGCTGTTCGCTATTTCTTTGACCGTCATGCGTAATGTATGTGAAGTGTGAAGACGCAAGTTTTTCACTCCGGTAGATGACGCCCTCTTCACGGTAATTCACCAGTTTTACTGAAAAGCGCCTATTTGTCCGACGTATTTATGTTATACTTACTGTGTCGAACGGTGCGCACTGAACATGCGCACCGTACGAGATGGAGTGGTAATCAAGGGCTGTGGGAGTCATCTTGTAGACATGCGTACCAAGCCAAGGTCAACCAAACGACCAAAAATTATTGCTGAATGTTTTACTGCGCGTTTCCATGTAAAGTTGTAGCATGTAACAGTTGGCCCCTGCAATTGTTTTAGTTTCTCCTCGAGTTTTATCATGTGACGTTGTGTAATTATGATTTTTTATATTTTTATCGGGCTTTGCTGCTCTTTGTTATCAGGTATGTGCTATCATTAGAGAAAGATCTCTGTTAATTTTATTAAATTTCTCGAAAAAAAATGATAATTTTTTTTTTATTATTTGTTTTAGTTAAAAAAAATTAAACCCCTATATTCGTAATGGATAAATGGGTAATACGTATACCAGGTACATCTTCAGCTAACAAACGAACAAATACTGATGAGGAGTCGCAAAATTCTGAACTAAATGCCCCATCTAAAAAAATAAGAAAATACAATGAGGAATTTATTAATTATGGTTTTACATTTTGTGTTGTTGATGATGAAGAATGCCCGATATGTGTCACTTGCACCGAAAAATTAGCAAATGAGATCATTAAACCAGCTAAATTAAAAAGGTAACTGGAAACTAAACAAAAAGAACTGCAAAATAAACATGCTGATTTTTTTCAAAGACGAGCTGAAAATCTGAAAATTCAAAGTGCAAATCTAAAGAAATATACAACAATACCTCAGAAAGCATTACGAGCTTCTTTAGAAGTTTCTTACCTAATAGGAAAAGCAATGAAACCCCATACAATTGGAGAATCCCTTATCCTTCCTACAGCAGCTAAGATGACATCAATTATGCATGGCGATAAATATGGAAATGAACTAAAAACAATACCATTATCAAGAGGTACAGTGTCTCGGCGGATTTCCGAAATGTCACGAAATATCGAGTCAGAAGTCATAAAACGCATACAAAATTCATCTGTGTTTGCTTTACAACTGGACGAGACGACCGAAATTACTAAAATGCCACAACTAATTATTTACGTTAGATTTATTTTCACTGAAGATATAACAGAAACGTTTTTTATGTTGCAAAAGTTTGGAAGGAAAAACAAATGGAGAAAAAATATTCGAAGTAATAAATGAATATTGTGAAGCAAAGTCGCTTACCTGGGCAAACTGTGTTGCGGTTTGTACTGATGATGCTGCAGCATTAACAGGTTCGAATAAAGGACTCAGAGGCTTAATCCAGAAAGTGGCGCTTCATATGGTATTTAATCACTGTATGATTCATCGGCAAGCTCTTGTAGCAAAAGATATGGATGAAGAGTTGCACAACATATTACAAGACGCTGTTAATTCAATTAACTACATTAAATGCAACAGTCTTAACAGTGGTGTCTTTTCAATACTTTGCAATGAGATGGGCTCAACGTATGAGAGATTACTGTTACACACCGAAGTCAGATGGCTCTCACGTGGGAAAATACTACGACGGATATTTGATTTGAGAAATGAAGTGTACATGTTTTTAAGCGAAAAGAAACATAGATTGGCAAGTTATTATATCAATGAAGTTTGGCTAGTAAAGCTGAGTTATTTAGTTGATATTTTCGAAAAACTTAACGACTTAAATTTGAGCTTGTAGGGTGAGAATTCAACTATCATAATTTCAGCCAGTAAAATTCAAACTTTTAAAAATAAACTTAGTCTATAGCAAACTGAACTGAATAAAAACAACACCGACATGTTCCCTTGCTTTAACGATTTTATTAAGGAAAATAATATAGATATATTTACATTTAAAAACATAATTTCCAATCACATTGAAAAATTAAAAGAAAATTTTTCGAGAAGATTCGAGGATTTTCCTGAAAACGATCCTGGTTGGATTCGTGATCCATTTTTCTACGACATATGCAGTTCAACTCTTCAAATTAGTGAGAAAGAGCAATTGATAGATTTGATTAGTGATTATACTCTTCGAAATCAATTTAAGACTCAGCCTTGCCAAAAATTTTGGCTATCCGTGGAAAAGCAATATTCCGTTCTATGCAAGAATGCCATCAAGTTACTAATACAATTTGCATCAACATATTTATGTGAAACTAGATTTAGCAAACTAGTTTCAATAAAAACTAAATACTGCTCTCGTTTGAACCCTGAAGATGATATGCGAATTGCAATTAACAACATACATCTGAACATCGATGAGATAATCAGAAACTTGCAGCCACATACATCTCATTAAAAGGCAATTTACTGATTTTTATCTTATACAAAAAATATTTTCTTTAAATTATAAATAATATTAATATGTGTCAGAAATGGTGATTTTTTTATTCGATAAAACGAAAGAAATGCGCCTATTTCCATCGTATTTGTGAACATTTATCTCAAGGGGTCGCCAAAAATTTTCTCTCTACAAAAGGGGTCGCAATCGAAAAAAGTTTGCGCACCACTGCTCTACAGGATAGTGTAGCCAGAATATAATATTAATGTTTGTGTGTGTGAGTGTGTGTGTGTGTGTGAGTACTTTTATATCTGAAAAAATATTCCGAATTCGACCCCTAATCTTTAACATTAGCCGAAGATAGCCTTAAAGGGTTCTGATTCTAATAGTGTTCTATTTTTTCAAAATCCTGGGACAATAATTCGAATAAATGACTTAAAAACATAAGAACATTGTACACGCATATTTCTGGTTCCTATGTACAAAAAAAAGGGTGCGCGTTATACGGCGAATATACCTAAAAATTAAAAAATACAGCTTGAAAGTATGGGTGCGCGCTATGTGCCTGATTTTACGGTAAATATTTTTGTCAGATCAAACAACATTAAAATATACTTCATTCAGTGATCAATTTTTAAATCCATCTCTCAAACACAATTTGTGGTAGTGGTAGCCGAGAGTGAGAGTGAGAATTATATAAACGTCTCACTATGAAGAAACACTAGAACTGTTGGCGCTGGACCTCGTGTACCACACCATGCCAACGGAAGGACATTGAGCCTCAACAGATTTAATATGGACCAGCCTTACTTACTCAGGAGATCCAAACTCACACCTAAAGGGTTTCGAGCTGCAAACCGACCCTCCAAGAAGATTATTTATATACAAAACAAAATACATATACAAAAGGGTCCCGGATGAGAGACCCTTTTCCCTCACACACAAAATTTTTGAGAAAAGGGGGAAGAATATAAAATACAGTAAAAGTCCTTTTCAAAAGTAGCCCCTCACCGGATGACAGTGTGACAGATAATAAAAAAAAAATAGTTTAAAAAAACTAAGAAACACGCTTTTATAGTTAATCGAACTAAAAAGTAAAAAAATGCTTAATATGAGAATAAAATGACTTAGGAAAAAACTAATGTCATTGGGGTAAAAGCGTGGGGGTGCTCCATATCAGTTATAATTTCTTAGTAGTTCTATTCCGAAATGTTGAATTAGTGTAAAAATTTAGTACAAAGCACCCCACGCATTTACCACAATGACATTAATTTTCTCGTAAATCATTTTATTCTTATATTAAGAATTATTTTTTTACTTTTTAGTGCAATTAACCATAAAAGCGTTCATATATAGTTTATAGTTTAATATAGTTTTTTTAAACTATATATTTTTTTTCATTTTTTTTTTGTTCGATCTACAGTAAAAGCATGTATTTTTAGTTTTTTTTAATTACCATTTATTCATACATTTTTTTTTAAAATTTTTGGAACATGACCGAAAATGTTTACCTCTCCCTGAGTTAGAACAAATTTTTTTCACGTGCATGGACAATTGCTTATATTATGATAAGAAATTGCTGACGCAAAAAAACGTTTTCTCTTTAAGAGTTACTCTTAATATCTTAGTTGCCAAATCTAGAAATGGGAGCTGGAATTAGTCGCGAAATCTGGCAACGGTACATAGAATTAGTCGCCAAATCTGACAACGGTACATGGAATCAGTCGACAAATCTGGAAATGATATAATGAATTAGTCACTAAATCTGGATTATCCTGTCTCCTGATTATCCTCTGTTCAGGACAATATAACAAAATTATGAAATTGTATTGTCATCGGTCCTTGACAAGTGCGCAAAATTTCGAATTAATCTGACCTTTTAAAGTGGGTAAAAATCGAGTTCAAAGATTCCGTTACATGCAAGTGAAACTTATAAAAGCGTGTTAATAACAATATAAATACTTAAAAAACACAGACATATTCACGCAGATGCTGTCTCCCTAATGAGACAGGGTAGTCCTTGGAAAGAATAAGATACACGGGGATACAACTTCTAAAAGGATATAGAATACAGAGAGGGAAGGAATGCAAAATAAAAGAGAGTGAAGGTCCAAAAAAGTTTTTTTTTCCTATTATATTCGAACCCTAAATAAAATTGAAATTTACGACCCCGATGCCTCGTTTAATAGGCCTCGGAATATTTTTCTCTAATCTCACTCTAATTTTTCCTATTCTCGGCTTTTTAATCCTCATACTAAAAAATTCACCTTTTCACCCTCCCGTTCTCACAAATTCTCTCTGAGCAACTCTCAACCCACCAATCGGAGGCGAGCTGCTCGACCAATAGGGAGTGAGGCTCTCCTCACATCCCCTCCTGATTTTTTCCAACCTCGATTTTTCTCTCCTAACTTCCCAGAACCCCCCGAACGAGTACCTGCTTCCTGATTGGACAAGCGTCTGTCAGCCTAATGCTCTTATATACCCGCCAACTCTCGGCTCACTTCACTTGGCTGGTCGACCTGTTACACTTCCTGGTAAACTAACCCAAGCTTTGGCAAAGCAAGCAGTGAAAATTTTTGTGTCGGGGAGACATAAAGATGAAAGCAGTTTCTTAAAAATGACTTTTATTAATAATCAAGGATAAAGTCAATGTGCTTGGCACTGGAGCGATCAAAAACAATAAGTTGACTAATAAAATCTTAGTTAAAAAAAATCAACTTTATACCAGACATCCGATTCGAACAGTCTTCTTACAGTCTAATATTTAAAACGAATTTATAATCTTAAAATGGTGATGTAACGTACAGTTGCATAGCCAACCAGACGCTCTCTATTTAATAGCTAAAACACACTTCTTATACTTCCTTTCTTTCTCTTTCTCCCTAAAAATATAACACGAGCCGAGTTTAAATAGTCGCTCGATTTGCATTGAAGTTGCTGCCAACCACAAATCACGAAACTTGCAAAAAGTTCGGGTTCGAATCGGTTTGCTTACGTTCATTGAGATCATGAAACGGGATTGAAAAAACAACACAAGGAGACCATAAAAATTCGGATCTAAAAAATAATATTTCGCATGTTTTTTTTTTTAAATGTCTAGCATGGCCTGTGAGGTGCCGGGTTTCCCCGGTCACTAAACTCGCTGATCATACCTTTGTAATTCTCAGATTAATTCGGCTGGTATCAATTATCTTTTGAGATTGATTCTCGGCTGACACAGGCTACTGTTGTTTTTAGTTTTATTTTTCATCATATTGTTATTTTTAATATGGCTCCAGCATTTTCTTTTAATGTTTCTTACTATTATTTTTATTTTCTGAGTACAATCATTTTTAATTGTAACTTTTTTTAATAGCTCTTTCCCCCATAATTTTTTCAACTTAAAATCTACCATGGCAAGCTCTATCTGTGAGTGTCAACCCACAATAATGAAGATAGGGGATTAAGACCTCTTTAGAAATCATGTGCCCCGACGATCATTCTACCCATCTACCCATTTCTGTTATATTTTTGGAAAAGGGCAAGAGAGACAGTTTGCATATAGCAACAGAGGCGTAGACCAGTGCTTCTCAAAGTTTCAATATTTGCGACCCAATATTCAATCATAATTTTCATCGCGCCCCCCTCATACAATAACAATGCATTGGATTCAATAATACTATACTTCGGTGCTTAAACTACGATACGACTTTAACCTCCTAAATGCCACTTGCGTATAAAAGCGTCTCACTCAGTCAAAGCGTTAATTTCCCCGGACGTATATATACATCTTTCCGAAGTACAATCTTTTCTGTGAACTACTATCCATAAAATTATTCCGAAGGCTTTGGAATGCAATAAAAGGACATAGACAAAGTTTGCAAAGGATTTATTTATTTCAGATATTATTTTTGCTTCTTTCTTTCTCCCCTCCCCCTCCTAATACATCACATACGCGCTCCTACATGGAAAACGGTTGGCATTGGGAAGCGAATAGTGTAACTTTTAATCGGTAGTTAAGAAATTAATTATAAACAGTACAAATTATCAATATATAAGTGTTAATTTGTGAATGTAATTTTATATATGAGAATCCCACGGGGTCACTGTTAATTATTAAACTGGTTCTTAACTTGGTATTGTTAAATTAATTATAGAATATATTCTGTAGCACATGATACGTTTATAAGTTCAATATATCAGTGTAAGCGTATATTTTTTTTTTACTATGTCAGAATGTATTTTGTTTGTTTATTTCAATAAATTAATAATTTTTTTTAAATAATCTTTTGTTTTTGACTTTTCAATAAGCTCGCGCCCCCTCGAAGAGTTGTCACGCCCTCTAAGGGGGGCATGCCTTACAGTTTGAGAAACGCAGGCGTAGACCCTTACAGAGGAAAGAAATAGCCGCAGAAGCCCGAAATGGGGCCAATAGGTGTGGCGAGGAAAGAAGCCAGGGCGAAAGAAGAAGAGCCACCATTAGTGCATATCCACCCACCTCCTCCACAATCCAGGTCTTCAATGGCACCAGGTCTCAAGCCCGCAACACTTCGAACACTTGACCATAACCACTAGGTTACTGCTACCATTGGAACGTAGCCAAATTGTCATGAATGGGAATTGATGGCAGGCGCTGTTTCTGTCAAGTCGTGAGTTTGAGTCCTTGTGTCTATGAAGATGACCTTGCATAGGGACTGTGATACACTTTAAAGTCATTGAGGCTCAAAGTCCTCGCATTGGTGAGGTGGGAAAGTTTGGAGAGTAAGGCTCTATCTTAGTTGTACTTGTTATACTTGACAGTTGTTCAAAAGTACAAGGTCCGTTGCCAATAATTTTCATGTAGCTTCAAAATGCGAAATTGTTAATTCCCCCTTCCCAAAAAAGTGATTGTTTTTGTTCATTACCTTCATTTAAAGCTTATGAATACTTCTTAATTTATCTACGACATTCTTTTTTTTTTTGGCATTTCACTGGCCCAGTTAACACATGAACACTTGCAACAAAGGTTGACATTGAGAATTCGAACTAGTGTAACGTGAACGTTTATTCAAGGGGTCCGGCACATACATAAGAGTCCATGTTAAATTGAGTAAGTTCAAATTGTGGACACTTTTTTAAATTGTTATGTTATTTAAGTTTGTATGCTTATAGAAAATTTTACGGTGCACAAAATGCTAAGTGTTTTATATCATTTTAAAGAGAATTCAATACTAAATTTAATATAAAAAAGAAAATTGAAGTATTTGCAACGAGGAAAGAGTTATTCTGCAATAAATGTCGATATACATTGGATACTGATGATAGCAGAGAGTTATCAGAGCTTAGTGAGGTTGCGTTTATTCTTTATTACAGCTTCACATTGATGTTTTATTAAGCTGAAAAAATAGTTTGAAGCTCTTCCTTCGTTATTACATTCTGCCAGGAAATAGTTATATCCTCAATTCCTTTTTATTTCATGGGTACCTCATTCGGACAAGAGTTTTCAAACGGTGCCGCAAGTTTTCGATAGGATTGTGTTCGGGACTGTTTCCTGGCCAGGATAACAATGATATTTAATCAAAAAGCAATGGCGTCAAATAAAAGAGTAGATTGGACACATGTGTGACGAGAAAGTGGTATTTCCTTTGTTAAAATTACATAATAGGTGGGTAGTTTAGTGACTACATTGACACTGAACGTCATGAAATACATTGACACCATTCTAGAACCCTAACTTCTGCCTTCCAACAGCGATCTATTTACCAACAATGCTTCATTTATTTGTCAGCAAGATTCTGATCCTTGCCATACAGTAAAGTAATTGAAAGATTGGTACCGTTTTAAGATCATTGCGTTGTTGTGCTGGCCAGGAAACAGTCCTGATCTAAATCCTATTGAAAACTTGTGGCACTGTTTGAACACTCTTGTCCGAAAGGTACTCATGAAATAAAAATGAACTAATTGAGGATATAATTGGTTCCTGGCATCATGTAATATCAAAGGAAGAGCTTAAAACACTATTTTCAGCTCAATGAAATATCGATTTAAAACTGCAATAAAGAAAAAACGCAACTTCACTAAGGTCTGATAACTCACTGCTATATCCATCATTTTCCAATGTATATCGACAGTTATCGCAGCATAACTTTTTTTTTGCGTTGCAAACATTTGGATTTTCGTTTTTGTATTGAATTTAGTATTACATTCTCTTTAAAATGAAATAAAATATTTAGCACTTTGTGCAGCTTAAAATGTTCTATAAGCATATATATACAAACTTAAAAAACAACAATTTAAAAAAGTGTCCACAATTTTGGCTACCACTGTATGTACTTTTTTCTCGGAAGCTACTAACTTTTTATAGATAAAAATTTTACAGCAGGTTATGTATACTATCAATAAAACCTTAACGAAGGAGGGTTTTTTTAAATTTAAAATTAAAATAACTATGAATTTTTTTAAAAATGTCCAATTTTTTCCCCTAAAATTTAGTTTTAAAAAGTTTGCTAGATATATCTAATTCCCCCTCCATTAAAATGTGTAAACTCGTGAAAAGTATGCTCACTGTGAAAATTTGAGGATTATGTAATAAGAGTAATTTTTGAGAAAAAGGTACATAAATTAAAAAATATTACGTTTTGAGAAAATAGGCTTTAAAGAAAAAATTTGTTATTTTTGAGCGTTTACTTTTTTTTAATACTTTCCAGAAGCATGTGTGAAGCACATTTTCTTTACCTTCTGCCCCTACAAAAGACTCTTCTAAACTTTTTTTTTCATTATTTTTAAAAATTTAATCTTTTTTTAGGATCTCAAGATGCTTTTGTTCGGCTACATGAATCCTACGTGCATCTAATTTTTTGAAGCATGGCACACAGTTACACAACTTGGTTCAATATCACAATGTTTTAAGATCATTAATTTTGCTACATGACTCATACTGAACTGCGCAATAGCCATATTTTAACCCCAATTTTAGCGTTTTTAACTCCACAAATGTAGATTTTTGAATCACTGACCATATGGTGTTATTACTGACTCATTTGTAAAAAAAAAAAGACGTGTGTGTGTGTGTACCTATACACTTTTGGATGTTCAAAATACACTCTAATTCTTCCACTTGAACATCATTTACGCTCATCAGAAACTTATACAAGGGAAAACACAGGTGCTCTTAGCAGAGCTCATTTGATGCGCCTCAAGGAGTAAGTTCATTTAGAAAGTATATAAAAATACTTCTAATCATCATATTTCCTCATATCATATATCATTTTAAACAGAAATATTTGAACTTTTAGAAAATATAAAAAAGTGAAAATCGATAATTTTCCGAAAATTCATGTGCCGGACTTCTTAATTTGGTTGATATTTATTTTGAACATGTCGATTTGTTATATTTTTTATTTATTTTATGTAAAACCATTTGGCAAGTGATATTATACTTCGTGATCTCAAAAAATATTTAATCGGGTATTCGATTGTCTTAAGAATTTTGTAGTGAGATGTTGTTATGAAAATATCATTCTAGCACTAGCTAAATGCTCCTCTATTGATTTATTCTTAGAAATTCTGGCAGTTGGCGATATATATGGGTACTGTCAGATAATATCGTTTACTTATGGACTTAGCCGCTATCTACCACCGGAACCCACAGGCTCCACTTACGACAGAAAACTCTCATCTCTTCTTCAACGTTATCGGTTGTATTTCATCATCTTTTTAAGCCTGAAAACAAGCTGCTGAAAAACCTCGCGAGAGATAGATTAATATTTGGTAGGTCATATTCAAGTGATGTCAAATCTGTGATATATTTGGTGACATATTTGTTTACTGTATTTGATAAAGAACACTTCACAATACTATATCTGTGCTTGGATACATTTTTAATAACCCAACAATTTTATTTACGGTCGGAACTCCGATTTAACGAATTCATCGTGACCAAACATTTTGTTTGTTAATTCAGGGTTGTTTGTTAAATAGGGGTTCAAACAAAATACAAATTTTTTGCACTTACCTTTGAGAAATTCTATAATAAGCAACTACACAAAAAATATCCATATTTAGAAACTGCCACTTTTTATTCAATCGGTAAAAGTACTATTAGTGATTTGCTACGCATCAGTTAATTTGAAATTTTGAAATACTGTCTAATAGATGTTTGAAAATCTTTGATTCCTTACTCGAAAGAGTTCTTCGACTCTATACTGAGAAAAAAAATACTGTATCGTTTACATCCTGTTGCATAAAGAGAGGTATATTTTCACAGTTTCCAAAAAATTAAAGACATTAGAAAATTTAAAAGTTTGGATAGGAGTTTCATTATTGATTTCTGCATTAGAATTGCTATTCATTGGCCCCAACAAATAAACAATTTTCTTAACTTAAGTTGCATAGACAGACAGTCCGTCATGAAATTTATCATTCTCGTAAAAATCTTAAAATAATCCCTGCGTTGTGGATTGGGATGAGATAAGAAAGGAATTTCCTGTCCTATTCAAAACTCACACGATAGGTTACACTCATGACTCATTTGCGCCTGTAAAGTCTAATAATGATCTTCACCATTTCCAGTTGAAATTTGCTGCTCACTACAAAAGTATTTTTCTGTTACGGACAAAAAGGATATGCCATTCGAAAAAAAATATCTGGTTTTTTTCTAATACAAACTAATAAAAGCCTTTTTTCAACTTCTGAAATAATTCGTTTATTCGGGATTTATTATTCATTAATTAGGGGTTTTTTGGTTTCATTTTGATTGGGGAAAGAGAAATTTCGTTAAATAGGGGCTCGTTAAATCGGGATCCGACAGTATATATATTAATACTACTGGATGAATTGTAACTAAAAAATCTCCATTTGCATAGATAATTACAAAAACAATTGAAAGTACTGCACTGTTGCTTTTTTTTGGCTATTTAATTGACGCTCATTAAATTCTTGGCAAGAGCTTGTTGGATTAATTGCGCTCTATGATTGTAATAAGTTTTGGTGAAGAATTTAAGTGGTTTTTTTTTAATGAGAAATTAAAATAACTGGCATTTAACTTAGATTTTAGCTTTAAGAGCGGTCTTCTTCACTGGTATCATGTAAAGTTAACATTTTGCATAAATCTGCAATATTTCTTTTTTGCTTAACAGTTTTCACTCTTTTACCTTGCTTATTGTTGTTATTTTCAAATAATATAGTTTCATGTTATTTTTTTTATTTCAATTACATTTCTATTATTTCAATTAGTTTTGCTTTGTTTCCTTATATATTATCTTTTGATTGATTTATCTTCAGTTTTGTGTTTTACTTTAATCGTAAGAAAATGTCTTCGATATTCCTTAAAGAGCTCTTTGTATATTATCTCTATCAGATTTCTCCTTCACAATTTATTATATTGTTCTAAAAAGAAATACCGTCATTCTTTTTGTATGTTAGTGAATAAAATGTAGTGATCTAACAGTCTTATTGATTTGAATTAAAAAAAATATATAAGGGATGCCCAAATGAAAAGTGTGCACATGAAATTGTTTCAGAATAATTGCAGCTATAACAGCGCCACCCAACATAGATGTAAATGGAGATAGGAGATACAGTAAGACCCCGCTTAACGCTGTTTCGTTTAGCGCTGTTTCGGTTTAACGCTTTTTTTTATTTCAATTGTGGGATTCCCCGAAATTACACACAGCGTTAGTCTTCCCGATATCCAAAGCAGTTTATCTATTTTCTTCTTTCCAGCAGTGTTATACGAACGTATTTTTATCGTTTCAAACATTTGTTAACGTTATTGTAAGTATAAATTTATATAATATAACGATTGCTATAGTGACAAATATTTTGATTTTTAGTTTTTATCATGGGTGATAATAAAAAACACGAAAATAAAGCAGGAAGAAAAAGCAGAAGCAAATTTTGACAGGAGTTCAAAGGCAAGGTGTGTGGATGCCTTATCCACTTACGAACAACTTCTCACAGAGCGCAAAAGGAAAACGCAAATTACATTAGATGCCTTCTTGATAAAAAGGCAGAAAATTGGAAATACAGAAGACACTGTATGATCTGAAATGTAAACATACTGACTTAGAATTTTATTTACTTTTATATGCATATTCATTTATTATGTTTCTATATTTGAAGGAAATAAATTTTGTTTTATTGTTATAAAACACATAGTTAATAAATTTAATAGTAAAATTACCTGACCAATTTTCTACCCATCTTCCCCTAACCCCATTATTTACATGATGAGGTAACCTCGTTTAACGCTGTTTCATATTTCGCTCTACTTTGATGGAACGTATACCCCGCGTTAAGCGGGGTCTTACTGTATACAACGCATACAATGCGCAATAATGAAGGCAGGTCATGGTAGAGGAAATAGATCAAAAGTAAAGTTGAGTTATTCATGGATGCATCCATACGCGCACAGTATTATGGTTTCTGATTGCGGACAGAGATAGATGTGGGCATCTAGCAGCGAATAGGGACTGTCTATGGTGAGCAGTTTTTAGCTCAAACAATTGGTGTAAAAGTTTTCGTAAAAGGCGGCAAAGATCTCCATGATAATGCCGGTCCAAACGTCTCCCATGAAACCCAGACTACCTTAAGAAAATTTTGTTAAAGAGTGTTGAAACACCCACCGTACAGTACAGTATTGTCTCCCTGAAATCTTTCATACTTTTTCTACTTAAGTGAGCATTACGGTGTCAGAAGCAATGCAGTACTTCCTCGAGAGTCAACCACGATCTTTCTACAACGAAGGCATAAACATACTGTTGAAACAATGGGACCTGAGTTACAACACCCATGTCAATTTGTTTCGATTTCCAATAAAGGTATTGTTTTTATTCAACTTATTCACTTTCCATTTGGACAAGCCTTGTACATACAAAAATAACCAATGCTGACTTGACTTCCGTCCTTGAGACCAATTTCAGTAATATCTCAACTGTCTTTTCAAACAGTACTAATACATAAGCTTTTAATTTTTTTAAACACAAGAATGGTTCAGTGGATTTTGGCGAAGGACCACATACTTTCAATTTTTTGTCAAATGACTCATCTAAGTCTACCAAAACTTAGCTGATGATTGCTTGTTTGTAAATAAACGCCAGATTCGTGAGTACCATAGTGTGTTAGAGACCTGATTCTATTAGACTAACTGTATATTAGTTTCACCCTTTGAAGTTTTACAAGGGTTGTTGGCGATAGATCTCATAATTTTGACACGTTACGAAAACTGGCAATCCACTCCCTAAACATCCATACTATGTCAGATTGAGGACATTGAGCCTCGATAGATTTAACATGCATCAGCCCCGCTTCATGCCCGCTTCTAGGGACTCAACAGAAAAAAATTCTGCCACGATTTCGCGATCACTCAGATACTATGGCCACCCTGATTCTAGAGACCCATATCATGGAAAAAAAATGAGGTGTTATAGAAACTTCAACCCGATCGGATTTCAGTTTTTATATGATGTGCTGTGGAAGTTATCTGAGTGAACCACCTGAATACCAAATGAATACCAAATCTGAATACCAAATGAAGTATTTACGTGTTATGTCCAATTTTATGTTGACGTGAACATGTCCAATTGAACTGTTGTAAGACTATATGACGTTTGAGATAAATAACGGTATCGTGATATTGATCAGTTTAAGCATTTAGTTTATTTACGTCACAACTATTATTTACAGATTATACATTGAAGTTATTAAACTTATTAACGAGGTTATTAGAGTTCAAATGATGTGGTTTGTGAAAGAGGAATTCTCTTTCGGGGTCCGCTCACTTTAAAGGTTTCAAATCATCTCTCTCTGTGTTCTCTCTCTCTTCTCTCGCTTTGGGGATAAGAGGTAGGCGTCTTTAGCATCCAGTTACATCCTGCTCGTAGCGGGATGCACGCAATAACTTTCAAAATTCAGCTGCAAAATACACGTGTGATGATTATTTCCACAAAGAAGACGATTCACAGCTGTGTGGCGGGATTCGTTACAGACTAAGTTTAAGTATTGAAAACAAGCCTGAGAGTTATTCTTTTTTTACTAAGTTTTACCATTGCGTAATGTGTAGATTTCAACAATTCAATGGGCTCAGTTCATGAAGTCACATGATAAAAACAAACATGTGTTTTTCATTGAATTCAAAACAAACATTAAACTAATTGTACTTGTTCTACTTCTAAAACTCAGATAAAATTTCTTATTTCATATTTGGGTAAAGATGTTTAAATGTTAGGGGGAAAAAATTTCTTCAAAAAGATTTTTTAAAATTTAAAAAAAAAAGCATATTTTCTGTTTATACTTTTAAATAAAATTCATTTTGTATGCATATGTACTTTTTAAGTGAAAGTTTCTGCAAAGAGCAAAACTTGGCAGCACCGGAGCTCGTGAACTGATTAGCTGGAAACACTAGGTAGTTTTTATCGTGTGACTATGACGTCACATGAGTTTTTGAATTGATTGGCTAGAATCATGTGGCTTTCACTATCATGTGACTATGACGTCACATGAATTGAGCCCATTGTGTTTAAAGTACAATACTTCTAATCCCCTATTAACCGCCTTCTAATCCCCCTACCCTATGATCCGCCAGCTACTAATTTAGCAATGAACTAAATTTATGTTAAGCCATTAGTCACATAACTGCAATGATATATTTCCAGTCAATCAGTTTAGTGCATTGCTGGTGCAAACTTTCCTTTTAAAAAGGGCATATTCGTCAACAATAATAACGCTCTTATATAGGTAAACAAAATGCACTCTTGATTTAAAAGTACACGTACAATATAAGAATTTTTCGATTTTGAAAAACATTTCGAAGAATTTTAACACTTGAATATCTTTGCCTAATTATCAAATTTGAAATTTTATCTACATTTTATAATTAGAACAATAAGTGCAAGTCTAATGCCAGTTTTGAATTCAAAGGTAAGAACACGTGATTGCATTTATCACGTGACCGTCATGAATTTATCTCACTGCTCTGCCAGTTTAATTGGGGCTGTGGTAGCCGAATAGTCAAGGTATCGGATCGTGGCTGGCCTTGTCACGAGTTCAAGCCCAGTACCACCACAGACCCACCGTGAAGGGAGCGATGCACGTTAAATCTGTCGAGAGCTCAAATGTCCTTCCGTTGGTGTGGTAGTTAGAAGAGGGGGTACCAGCTCAGGCGTCGTTCACGTCACTTGACCATGGTTCAAAATTACGTGGTCCATCACCAAAAGCCTTCGTGTAGCTGAACAGTGTGACATTAATATTCACTCACTCACTCACTGCCAGTTTAATCAGCGAGAGCTCTATCATTCCTCATGTATTTACATGATTGTATTTCTTCTACAAATTTTATTTAAGGAATTCTTGAAGAAAGTACAACAAACAATGAGCCTTTCTAGCTATTGGAATCAACTTGGCGGCGTTTCGGTCTCCTTGTACTCTAACGACCGGAATAAATATCTTTCCACCCCGCAGAAAACATCATTGTTTCAAAACACATTTACACTTTCAACCGAACAACGAATTCCATAAAAAACCATACGTTTCCGATAAAGAAGACGATTTTATAAAAATCTGTCTGCACCACGATTGCATGATGCATCGCGAATTTATAAGGCGAGTTTCGAAACAAGGCATGACTAGACAGATTTCGGTATAGAATTGCAAAAATCCCCTGGAAATCAAAAACTTGGAATTCTTCCAAGTTAACGCAGGAAAAAAGAGGGATCACACTTGCAGCACACTCTCGGCTGTATAACATTGCCAAAAACAAGAATAAAATAATACCGCATTGTGGTCACGTCCGGTACACTTTTAAAATCGGATGAAAAGTAAAAAAATTCCGAAGGGAGGTAGAAAATGCCAGTTAGTTCAAAGCTTACATTTCGTCCTGGAAAAATCCGACCATCCATTTTCAACTCTCAAACCCCCTGATGTTGACACATCCGTATATTTCGGGGAAAAAAAGTAATAGAAAAGTGTAAAGTGTGAGTGGTTAAAGGAACATACAAAAATGTTATACGGAGAAAAAGGGGGGGGTGGAGATTAAAATAACCGGATAGAGGGGGTGGAAATCAGGATCGGAGAAGATACGAGCGGTGAAATATTTCTGTCTAGAATCAGATGACGAAAATCGGAAATTGAAATCATCTCTTCTTTTCGACAAAGTCAGAGAAAGTGAGCTAATAATAGTTGGGTCATTTCAAGGAATGAAGTATTCTTTGGAAGTGAATTTTATGGAATTTTTTGTTGTTTTTTTTTGTATGAATTGGGGTAAAAAACTTATTTTTGTGTTGTTTTATTTTTATAACTTGGTTGTTAGGATATATCATAGTGTTTCTTTAAAATGTCACTATTTTTTGTGTAAATTCAGAGTGAGAATGACAGATTTATAGTTTAATAATGATGGTTATGTATTTATTTTCACAGATAATGTTTTCACAAAATGTTTTGCACTTCATAAATAATACAAAACAATACTTCAGCTATATAAAAACTTAAAAACGCTAATATTATTCTAGTCTTAATCATTTAATATAATAGAAGCAATAAATCACCTTTTATGTTAGCTTTCATTTGTTTGTTTGTTTCTTTTTTGTTTACTCGAGTGTATTTTATAACGTAAACTGTGAATACTTTTAAAATTGTGGAATTGTTTAAATTTCCCCTCTTAGAGTTAAAAATGAAAACTGTAACAATAATGATTAGCTGGCAGACGATAATTATTTCTTTTTTCAGAACTTTTTTTTTTCGTAGTATCACGTGATACATAGATGTTTGCAAATGGTTATTTTTTTTTCTTTTTCTACAGAATTCTTTTTTAATCACATGATACATTAATGTTTGCTCGAAATAGACTTTTTTGTTCTTTCTATTAAGTGAAATGAAGGTAAGCATTTTTTTTAACTGCACATATAGTAAAACCAGGCGCTCATTTATATTTTGAGAATAGTTTTTTTTAAGACTTCCTTTTTATGCTTTTTTCTGGCAACAGTGAAATCTAAATTACTCTCCGAAAACCTTTTTCAGAATTAAATTTTCCGATTTTAATGGTAAGAATAGTGCACACAGACTATTTTTTTTTCAAATATAGTTTAAAAGAAACGGAGAAATGAGAACAAAAAAGCTCACTCAAGAGAAAGTTATTTAAGAATGAGCATATTAAGAAGAACTATCTTATAGATATTTTGAAGACATGGAATATTTCAAAATCCATGTTCTATTTAAAAAGAAATTTTAAAATATGTTAAATTAATTTTTTACAAGTTCACAAATTGATGTATTTATATATTTATTTATCTTGGTGGAATTTTCAATCGTTAATAAAATACATTTTAAAGCGGTCAATTGAGCTGAAATTTTATACACAGGATTATTTTGGATGACAATACAATAATATAATAATAATTAATAAAAATTAATTGATTAAAACTAATTATTTAAAAAATTACAAATACACACACAACCACGTTGGCAGTATTTTTGGAGATTTGTGTCAAAACTTGAAAAGGTTTTTTTCTCACGTGTTAAAGCATTCAGTTGAACTGAAATTTATATACACTATTGTTTTGGATGACATTACGATACTTTAATGATAATGAATAAAAATTAATGACCACTTAATGTTGGGATTCTGTCTTATGTATATAAATATTTATGTTAATTGTAAATATTTAATAAAAAGTAGCTAAAATAATATTTTTCTTTGTAGTAGGAATTGTAGTAGGAACTAAGTAGGAATTGACTTAAAAAAAAATTTTTTTTTTAATATTTTTATTATTTTTTACATATAGAGATTGTGAGCTAAAATAGCTTTTTCAACAATATGAATTACTTTACAAGTCCACCACTGACTTACCTGATTTGTAATACATTGCACTGTTTACGGACTTCGTGTGTTGTAATTCATAAGTTTTCTGAGTTTCACACACACTAGAAATAGTCATTCGTTCATTAAATATCAAAATATGGTACTTAAATTTGGTTGATAAAATGTATAAATATTTCATTTGAGGTGAGTTCACAATTTCACACTGGCATAAAATAATAATTGTACTGAATGGAAATCGAAAATTTTGCCGAAGATTAAAAATGCATTGATGCATATACTGGCCTACAATAGTTCAGGAAAAAGTATTTAAATGTTAACCTTTAAAAGAAAAAAAATAAAGGTAAGAAATATTGTTTATATGAAATAACTAATCACAAGTAACTTTAATAAAACTTTATACACAAAATAATTATTGGACATTTACATAGCAATACAAAGGAATTGGATTATTTCGCTTTTGTAACTTGTGTAGAATTCTTTTTTATGCTTATTGATCCTCAATTGTTGGTACAAAATATTATTGGTCATGTCTATAGGAGATGTCGTTAACCCGATTAGGTCAAAGGGTAGGCAGTCGTGTAAAGGATTAATCATAAAGGAATTATCCCAAGGTCATGCCGTTAGACGTTTTATTGTGTCTCGCAGTGTTATTAAAATTGTCTGTCATTCATATGAATCTAAAAATTTAGTGTCACGAAGATATGTTACCTGGTGGATTGTAATTTCTGCGCATGATCGCCCTCTAGTCATTTCAGCTCGAAGGAGGAAGAACACTACTGTCCCTAAGCACACTTCAGATCATTATGCCACAACAGCGAAAACTATATATGCTACTTTGCTTTGAAAAGAGTGTTGCAATCATGGACTCAATGCGAAACGAGCCTTGTGTGTATCTTAGTTGACGACAAAGAAGTGCCCTTTGTGTTGGGCATGAGAACATATTACCTAAAGTAGACATCGACGGGTTTTTATAATCTTCAACAGACGAGTCCTTGCTTCTTTTGGAGAATGACACTGGTCGAGTGCAGATCTGGAGAATACAAGGCATCAAATACTTTTAATTTAACATTGTTTTAAGATATAATTTTAGAATGAGAGGAAATATCATGGCTTAAGCTGGAATGTTTCAAGGTGATCGCACGGACTTACATGTACTACAAAGTAAAATTTATATTTCTATAAAACATCGGGATGAGATTATTTGGCTTGATATATCACATCATATACTGGTACTATTTGATAATGAATTCATCTTAATGGATAATAATGTCCAACCTTTCCGAGATCTATTAACAGGTGAGGATTACCGTAGATAATTAAGGTTTGGAACGAATTGAATGAACAGCCAGCTCGATCATTGAACCTCAATCCGATAGCCCTTTTTTGTGATTGTGTTTGAAAATAGATATGACTGATTAAATCACCCTTCAAGATTATTTAACTAAGTGGGAGCAAAGGTTGCTCTATGTGTGGGTATAGCTTCGAATTCTAGTGAGCGGTAATTTAATTGGCAGAATGGCAAGCTTATAACGCATTACACAAGTAAGAATCAATTCATTCAAATTTTCTTCCTGAAAAATCTGTGGTTTACTTTTTTTTGTAATTACATTTATAATTACTTTTTTTTATCCTTTTCTTATTTTTTAAAACAATAACCTTGTACAAATTTAATTCTTTAATTGTAGTTTATAATATTGATGTGTAAAATTCATGTATAATTATTTGGAAGAAACATTTAAAGCACAATTCTTTCAAATTTCATGCTTTTATGCTTCTTTGTAAATTATACAAAAAAAGATTGATTCTACTTTAACCTTTGAGAACCTACGCAAGGAAGTATTACGCTATGGAAGAACTATATGTACTATTATAATTTAATTTATTGTTTTAGTTGTGTTTTTATGTTAATTAGAGTTAACACCCTAGTAAAATTATTGAAATATTTTGGTATTAAAAAAATAAGTCTATAGTTTATATTCTTCACGATGTAGAAATAATTGGAAAATTTTTTTGGAGAACCTTTGTTCTTGGCTTACGCATTGGCGATAAAACCACTAAAGTTCCGCGTACCGAATGGATTAAAACAAACCACCAAGCATCTTGTCAAAAATTCGAGTAGCAAAAATCTGAGGCTCAGAATCGTTATGGGGTATGGCTAGAAAAGTTGGCTAATGAAAGTTGAATCAATCTTGTTCGCATTCCAAATGAAAAGTTTCACAGCCGCCATACTCAGGTGCGTCTCGACAGCCCAGCAATCATTAATCATTGAACGCCAAGCTAGATAGCGGTCGCCAAATTACGCTACTTATACTGGTTAATGAAGCTGTTTTGATAGAATTAGTGGTTTGGAGGTACACCACGGAATGTTCTGCACGACTGTTATTCGAATAAGTTATTTATGGTTAATAGGTATTTTGAATCTCGTATGCTGCGTGTATGAATTTTTTAAAGCGAAATAGTGAGGTAGTCATGGGAAGTAAAATTATTTTCCGATAAACTTATTGAATTATAGTATCTTTTCTTAAGTGTGCCATGCTATTATTACGTGTTTGATTTAACTAATGGGAAAGGTAACTATTTTTCATATATTTTTTTGTGTGGTGTGTGAATGCGCGCGCTTTTCGTTAAATTATATCGTATCTTCATATTACTTCTTAATTTATTTATTGAAATACTACCTGGTATACCCGTTCTTCGCACGGGTGAGTTGAAAAATTAAACAATACAGATTGAAAGATTAAGAAGTTTTTAATGAGTTAATTTTACGTGAATTGAAAATTAAACATAAAAAAAAGCTTTTTGCATATATTAGCTGAACAAACAATCATATTTTACGAATTTTAAGTCTGTAGGTCTAATAGTTGATAAAAAGGATTTTTTCTTTATTTATAACGCCCCCGTAACTTCCTTGTGGGTCGATTTTCGAAAACACATTCCTAAGCTGATTTCTGCTCAGCAAAAGTAACATATTGTTACAAATTTTGTGTAATGAATTCTTAAAATAGTGTAAATAATTTATATTTGGACGTGTAATACGTTAATATTACTTCCTGTTGTATTTATTTTATGTTAAAATTGTAAGACTCGCAAGCAACGCCGTTCCTTGCATTAAAATGTCGATTCAATTGAAACATAGCGAAATGTGTGTGATAGAGCCAAGTTGGCATCGCTTTTGGCGACCACCTTGGTAACTTGGTGATAGATTGAACGGTGCAAAAGTTGATATGCTGTAGTGCCACCTGGTGGTGAGCTGAAACAAAGAGAATGACACAAAAACCTTCTCCACAAAAAAATACACCTACATGCCAATTTTTATAATGATCGGTTGAACGATGTTGGAGTGAATGCGTGTTCAATGCCTCTGTAGGGGGATAATTCCCTACTCGCGGACTTAAGGGGAGAATAAATGTTGATGATCAGCTCTTCCCGCGATTCCACGGGATCGGGTTCTTGTGCTATGTCCCGCGATGTCGCGGGACTCGGAAACGAATAAATTAAGTACATACGTCGGTTCCAGTTCCATCGATCATCGTATCTTCTTTACACGATGCATAGAATACGTCCACGGTTTTGCAGTTCCTCATAGTTTTTCAAGCATTCTACTTGACAATTTTGTGTTACGAGTGTTTGTAATAAAAATAGTATTTTGCCATATTTCAAAAGAGGGGTACAACGTCGAAAACAAGTGCTAAAAACGTACAGTTTTAACACAGAAGGACCACACCTACGTCACTGAGTGGACCGCAACACCTTAAAAACATTAGAAGTAGTCCGTACCCTGGAAAAGTCCACCCACTCATGTTATAAATGCTTAGCTGCCAAAAATGCAGTCTATTAGAGGAAGGAAAGAAAATAATAGAATATATTACACCAGGTTGTTCTGATTCAAGGTTCTCATTATGGAAGCGGATGATACAAGTATGCCATACCTTTTTAAAATGAATGCATCCATTAGATGACTTTGCATCTCAGAAAATGTATGAGTTGTAACATAAAAATTAATAAATATAAATAAAATAAAATAGCAACAGTTTTTTATTCAGTGTATTTACTGTATATTATTTTACTGTATTATTATTACTGTATTATTATTTACTGTATATTATTTTACTGTATTATTATTACTGTATTATTATTTACTGTATATTATTTTACTGTATTATTATTACTATACTATTATTATTTTACTGTATATTATTTTACTGTTATACTGTATATTATTATTTACTGTATTTTATTTTAAGAATCCGTTTAATGAAACAAATGTACCATACCATACTTTTCTATATTTTTTTTATTTCAGGGATGAGATTGCTTGTTGAAATTTACACCACAGCCTGCAAGTTAATGTCAACCAACTTGCAACTATATTTTCTCTTGTTGATTTTAATGTAAAAAAAAAAACTTTGCTCACAAACATATATTGATTTATAAAATTATTTTATAAAACTATTTGAATTTATGGCTGTTTTGGCGGGTTGCAGGCGGCCCGCCGACTTCTATTTGGCAAACCCCTGTATTATTCAAAAAGCTCTTTTAGTATTAAATTTACATTCTTAAATAACATTACCGCTTTTTTTTTGTAGATTTAATAAGAAAACCATTTAAGTATTAAAATTTTACTTACTACTCTAACGGCATTTTGACGTGGACCGAGACTTCGTACGGTTGGCTGAGGACCGTAAGTGACCTAGAGGGAAAAAATGAAACATTGTTAATACTTTCTACTCACTGGATATTTATTGTGTCTAATGTATTAATAAAAACCACACAACATATATCAATACCTTTAGCTTGATATTTTACGGTAATTTCGATGTGGATCTTAAGTCATTCTTGCAATTATAATCACACACACATAAAAATGATTAGTTAAAGTATAAACTAATTTAAAATAGGATTAAAAGAATTCAATAATTTCATTAAAAATTCTTTTAATATTCAATATGCTATTATTGTCTTAAGAATTTTACTAAGTCTATAATATCTCCACCTACAAGTTTCAGGCTGCCATTGTGTGTATGTTATGTTCTATGACCATTTTTGACCTTTTATTACACTACTGGTCACAAAAAATGCAAAACCTTGAGGAAGCAAGAAAACATGTGAAGTTTTCACCGAGATGGGATGTAGAAATGTTTAGCATTTCAATGCAGACTCAAATCCAGGACGCCTATATATATCCTGGACGCACCTATTTATATCCAGTAATACTCAACTAACGCTACCCCGAATCCGAAGTTCCGCGATTTTCAAATCTTGTCGATTCCTCTTTTTTTTCATCACTGAAAGTGAGGCGGAATTGGTGCTTGATGAAATTGCTAATTTGATTGAAGAAGTGGTCGATCTTGCCAGGCACAAACAAATTTAGAAACAAATAGAGATGACGTTCAAGAATTGCTGGATTCCCACAATCAGGAGTTGACAATTGATGAGATCATGAAAATGCATGAGCAAGAGCAAGACATTAAAGAACTTGAATCCATTAACCCAGTTCAATCAGAAGTTCGAATGACGGTTTGGAATTTGACAAAGACCTCAGTTTAATTGAAAAAAGGCTTACAAATTTTAGACTCAAATTTAGATTTAATTAGAATTTTAGACTCAAACTCATACGAAGAGCTTATTTTTTCAACAAAATAAGGAATAAAAAAAATTATTAACATGCTACGAGAAAAATTTGCGGGAGAAAAAAAAATCTTGTAGCCGGCTGACATCTTCGTTAGATTTTATTAAACCTTCTACATCAAAAGAACTTCGGTTTGCGATTTTGTATTTGTGCTTCCTAAAAATGTATTAAACTCTTTTTATTCTAAATAATTATTTTCTTTCATCTTCGATCCGAGCTAAAAATAATTTATATGTATTTATATGCGAAATTATAACCCGACCAACGGTTATCACTCAGTTCCACCTATTGCGGAAGTTCGGGGTGTAACTGTATTACTAAAATTGCTTTTTCATGTGCTTGTTTTTCGTGAGCAGCTGTGGGAACCTATGTTCCCATTAGTTTTAGGGTCCACGGAAGGAAAAAATATATTTAAAATAGTTTTATTACAACAACTTTTCATTTAAGCTGATTTCAAAATCTACTGTGGTTACAAATAAATATATGGGAACAAATTATCCCTAATTAATAATAATAATAGTTTCTATTTACCATGATTGAATGCCAAAATTTGACAATGGAAATAAGTTTCCTAGTTCTATGCCACGATGCACTGATAATCCAAACGGTTATTTTCACAGATATAACCAGACTAAAGCCGCATTCACACCAAGGCAAACAGCGTCGAGCGTTGAGCGTCCAGCTTTCAGCCAATCAGAAACTTCATCTCGTTTCAGATGAAGTCTCTGATTGGCTCGATGCTGACAGCCTTGGTGTGAATGCAGCTTAACAATGTCAATATTTTACTACTAATATCCACTGTAAACTATATTCACTTTATTGTAAATAGTAATCTTTCTTTGGATTATATCACGGTTCCTTTACAGAAAGAAGTTTTCAACTCTAACACACACACACACAATTCGTAAAAAGAATTTCCCTTTGAGGATTTGTACAAAGGTGCGCAAAGAACCCGTTTCACAGTTGCGGTATGTCTCGAAGAAGTACGCGAACATTGATTAAATACGTTTTTGAGTTCAATAGAAGAATTGGTTGTTTATAAAGAATGCGGATTATTCTTCCAAGATATCGGTATATATATATATATATATATATAATTGTTTTGGATATAATCAAGAAGTGAAACGGATTTGTAATTGATGGATGCAGAGGAGAATGACTCACATACAGTATCAATTGCAGCAGTTTTATTACATATTTACACTTAACGAGAGGCATATTATGCCCATATCTGTGATGTATCGCTTTGCTACATCAAGTATGGTTTGTTGCACAGCAATCGGAGTCCTTATAAACTATTCGACATCATTTTCAGCACAGTGGAATGTTCATAATATGTTGATTGTTGTAGTAATCTTTGCCGAAAAAGCACAGGGGTTTGTGTCTGCAAAGGTACAAAAAATGAACTATGGACATGGCGAACCGAATGGCACGTATGTTGTTTTTATAAAAGAGCTATGATTCTATCTGCAATATCACAATGTTTGGATTAGAGTCATGGGAGACTATGGTGAAAGATTGCTAACTTATGCACCGCCATAATGGTTCTGCATCTGATATTATAATTTTGGGAGGTACTGGATTCCATTAATATATCCTTAGTACGTATACCTGGTACAACGAACATCCAACTATATATTTGAGAATTTGAAGGCTTTTGTCCTTTATTATCTTCAGATCTTTTGTGTGACCACATTCCAACAGGAGAATTCACTACCACAATGTATGTAATGTTCAAGATATTCTCTTCGCCCACCAGATTACATTACTGCCTTGGACTGCCCGTTTACACCATCTATCATCTATCTTCAGTAATCACCACTCGGTCCATTACTGAAGAAAACTGACATTGCATACTTCTTCCCCCACCGTTACACCATATCAAATTTGGCAATGTGTAGAGACAACTTGAACTATCAGATGAAAACAATACGTCCACCAAAGTTTCTCATTCAATACCAAGGAGGGTAACAATGGTTATTGTCATTCATGTCTGCAACGCTCAGTACCGATTTCATTGCCTTCCTCATTTTCAGAAGGTTATAATTTCAATAACATTTTACTTTTGTACTGTATGCTTAGCAAATAAATTTGGATTTGATATTTCTTCTTTTAATTGTTTCATTTTGAATGGCCAGTAGTGTATTATTAATATATCTGATTGTACGTTTCTTGACATATAATTCTAAATAAAGATAGTATTTAAATTAAGATTAACGCTTAATTTTAATGAGAATAAGTTAAAAACTGAAGTACTACCCTATCCGTTTGTGTTTAAAATAATAAAAAATTTAAGTTAATATCTATTAAAATGCACATAATTTTTTTTACTAAATATTAATCTTTTTTAATTTATTTAGAACAGAACTATATAACTGTATGAATCTTCATTGTTGTTCCTATAAATATGTATTGCATTTAACAAAATAAAAATACTTAAGGTATCCGACTACGTTCGAAACCATGATTTTAAAAAAGCGCATAAATGGATAATTTTCATGATATTTAGCGTCACTTAGATTAGACTACATGCATAAAATTGTTTTAAGGACATTTTGACAAAACAAATTATTTAAATACAATATTTCGGCAAAAAATTTACTTAGAATAACCTTTTTTCAAAATGTTCTCCTTTTGTGAAAAATGCTTCTATTATAATAATATTTTGTCTGCATATAGCTCAGATCTCTGTACAGAGGCTCAACTAGAACTTTTGAAATATATAACTTATAAGTGGGTTTATCCATGTTTTTCGACAGCAGAGGGGAGACATTTTAAGAAAAAAACGCCGATAATTATTTCAAATGGTTGTAACTCTGAAAATAATGTGAATTTTTAAAAAATCATAGTTGAGGCTCTGTACAGAGGTCTGAGCTATATACAGGCAAACTATTAATATAATAGCATTTTTCACAAAAGGAGAACATTTTGAAAAAAAGGTTATTCTAAGTTGATTTTTTGCCAAAATATTGTATTTAAATAATTTTTTTTGTCATAGTATCCTTAAAACAATTTTATACATGTATTCTAATTTAAGTGACACTAAATATCATGAAAATCATCCATTTATGTGCCTTTTTAAAATCACGGTTCCGAACGTAGTCGGATACCTTAAAAGACAGAAGAAATTTTTGAAAATTACAAACTATTTAGATAACATATATGATTAGTCTAGGGCAGAAGTAAAGAACCTATGGAATCCGTGTGAGTTTCTTGAACGGCCTTCATAAAAACTAGCATTTCTATTAATTAATATTGAAGAATATAGATTACAACAGTTTGCAAACCAATAGAATTCAATAAAGAACAGCATGAGTGTATGTACAATATGTTTCGATGGCTGCTAGTGAGAATAGACAATTGTACATTTCAAATGTTAGAACGCCGCCTAATGCAACATGGCAACATTACCACACATGCTCATGTAAAGGAACTATTAAGGATTCCCATTATGAAGTTTGATCCAAATATATGTATGCTTTATATGTCTACATAAATAAAAATACCAACAGTGAAATATAGAAGGTTACAACAATATCTATGAATCTAATAAATTTACAGAAAAATAATCAGTGATGAATGATATAACAAGTTTTTACCCTTATGTGAATACAAAAATATTTTATATAGTAACTTTTTTTGTCAAATAATAAATAAATAAGATTTAATTTAATAATAACTTTTCTATATAATGCACAAAATTTTTAAATCTGTACAAAACCTATAATAATTACATAAAAGTCGCATTTATAGGTACATCAACTTATGCGGCCTCCTTTATTACTACTTAATTTACACGCGGCTTCCAATGGTAAAAAGTTTCCCCATCTTTGGTCTAGGACTTGAAAAATATAGTTTATTCTATTTTGGTCATTTATATTTTTCAATTCCTACTATTAGCTCGCAGTTTTTATGCATTTATTAATTTATATATTTATGTATTTATTTATCTTGGTGGTATTTTCAATCGTTAATAAAATACATTTTAAAGCGCTCAATTGAGTTGAAATTTTATACACATGATTATTTTGGATGACACAATACAACAACATAATAATAGTTAATAAAAATTAATTGATTAAAACTAATTATTTAAAGAATTACAAATACACAACTCCGTTGTCATCATTTTTGGCGACTTAGCGACTCTTTTGGCAATTTGTGTCAAAACTTGAAAAGGTTTTTTTTCTCATGTGTTAAAGTATTCAGTTGAACTGAAATTTTTATCAACTATTGTTTTGGATGACAATACGATACTTTAATGATAAGTAATAAAAATTAATTACCTCTTAATGTTGTGATTCTGTCATATATATATATATATATATATATTTATTTATTTATATTAATTGTAACTATTTAATAAAAAGTAGCCAAAATAAAGTTTTCTTTGTTGATTTAAGTAGGAATTGACTTGAATTTTTTTTTTATATATAACTTGTTTTTATTTCTGAACGTTCTTTTTACATCTAAAAATTGAGATTCTTCAAGTAATTTATTTACTTTTAGAAAAAAAAGTATTATTCCCGTTTTACAAATTAAAAACAAGGAGTGGAAAATATTTGCTTTGACAAGCAATAAATTCCCGTATTTTTTCAAACAATTACAAAATTATATAACTTAATCCTTTTGAAAAAAATTATTTTAAGAACTCTTAAGCTACGTTCTAAATCATTTCGAGCATTTTAGCTGAACTGTTTGAAAAGTTTGGTGAAAGGATATTGAATAAAGTCTTTTTATTACGTGCACTTTTTAAAGTGAATTGACAACATAAGCTTAAGAAATCGTAAATTTACTTTAAATATATACAACAAATAAATGAATTTAGTCATTGGATTTATCTCTGAAATTGTGAGCAAGAAATCACACGTACTTCCCATTGTAAAGTATGTCGCAATGTTTCTTGAAAATAAACTATTCTTGAGTCCAAGTTATATATATTACCTTAAATTTTCTTCTATATAAATCATTAAAAAATATCTATAGATGTATTTAATAAATTTTATGTTGGAGAATACACAAAATAAATCTTCATCCTCCTTTTAAAAATTTTTTGAGCGCTTTTAAGGCCATTCTTAAAATAACTCCGAATAATTCTAAATGCGTCAAATAAACCTGCTTTATAAAAACATCAATCACTTAAGTTTTTAAGGTATAAAGATTTTAAAAAGTCTTTTCACATCTATCTTTCAAAAGAAAAAGATATAAAAGGGTTGAAAATTGCCATTCGCCTAAAGTTTCAAATAAAATTCATGATATTTGAATAAAAATATAAATTTCTAAAGTATTAGTATAACTTTCCACTTTTAATGTTAGTTGAAATTTTATTACCATCATTAAAAGATTTAATAATGACTTTCCTGTTTTTTCAATATCATTTTCTTTATGTAATATTATTCCAATTCTTATATTTAACTGAAATGTACTTTTGGAGGAAATTTCTCTCTCTGTTTCTAAATTTCTTTTAAAAAAAATTCCATCAAGTACTACAGAGAAAAGGTTTGAAACACCCACGGCTGTTATTTTCCCTGCAGTGGTACTCTCTTTCTGGGAAAACTGAACTTTACTTGATAAGTTCACTTCCCAGCATAAACTTGAAAAATAAGATTATGCAACCCAAAATAGAAGTTGTGACCAGAGTTATCAGATTGTGATTTTATCTAGTTCTTGGCGAAAAATGTAATATCGCTAAGTAACCATTGAGAAGTCTTTTGGATCGACCCTTCTGGAAATTTCCATGAGGCTTTAAAAAGGTCAGTGGAGTTCACAAGTAAATCATTCGAAATCCGAATCTCATTGTACGTTGATTGCGATAAGACAGAGAGATTTTTTTAAATCTGCCTGAGTTTCTGTTAGCCGAACTGTTCCAGAGATCCGTTTCTAGAGCGCTGTAAAGTTTGTTTATAACGAATGCTTTTTCCACTTCTGTTAATAATCTGTTATAATATTTCTTTGTGTATATTTGTCGATTTGCTTTATGTAGCCATTTGTTCGTCCTTGTCCATGAAAAATTTGTTGTTGTTCAAATAATCGGAGTCGTCGCTGCTTTTCACCTGCGCAAATTTGCAAAAATATACAGAGTGCTCCAGAATTACTGGGAAAAACTTTAAGGTGAGGTAAGGGACAAGGATTCAGATTTGCAAGCAACCCATGGTCAGAAACGTCTTCATTCGGCACTAGGTGGCGTTGTTCACAAGAACATTTAAGGAAACACAACTGCATTAACACAGTCAGCTAAATTTTAGTATTCTTTCTGTGTCTTTAAAATTTTATTATTTCTTTTAAATTAAATTTTTTTATGCTGTTTCCACTAAGGAATCCCACTCAGGCTAGCTTTTCGAACCTCCCCATTGCTAAGTTCCAAAGTCTCAGGGCAGCCTATAGAGTGCTTTCTCATCAAGTACTATCAACCAATCACAGTCATGTCTCTCATCCAACGCCATGAACTTTTCCACCGACTTTGGATGCCTTCCGAAGCAGTCATTTGGACCACACCCTCTTACCTTCCTAACCAATCAGGAGACTTTCTCTCCCATCAAAGCTCTACCACAATCATTCCACTTACATTCACTATCCAGATATGGGATGGAGGAACGCTCCGCTTTCCATTTCCCTAAGACGTTCAGCTTCCGTTCATTACCGCAGTTATTTGAGCTGTCATCGCCCGAAGAAGAGTATGGAACGTTATACAAACACCGAGCTGACACATATGCACTTGATTTACGGATTGGCAGAAGGAAAATCATGAGCAGCAGAAATATTGTATTGCGCAAGGAACGCACAGAGAGATGCACCGGACCGTCGGATGTTTGCTAATTTGCATCACAATTTGTACGAATATGAATCATTAAAAGGTAATAGGCATAGTGAGGACGGGCCTCGAGTGGCTCAAACTCCCAACATGGTACTCGGGTTCCTTCGAACGGTATCCAACACATTTTGTTCCATGCATCGAACAAAATGTGTTCGATTACATGGCTCGTCGAATTGTGTGTCCTGCCCTCACTATGCCTATTACCTCGTAATGATCCATATTCACACAAATTGTATTGCAAATTAGCAAACATCCGGAAGTCCGGTGCATCTCCATGTGGGTACCTTTCTCAATACAATCTTTCTGCCTCTCGTGCATTTCCTTCTGCCAATCCGTAAATCAGGTGTTTAATCCAGCTCGGTGTTCCATATTCCTCTACGGGCATGACCGCTGAAATGACTGTGGTAATGCAGGTCTGTTTCCTTAAACGCGAAACGAAGACGTCTCCGACCATGAGTTGCCATGCAATTCTGAATCCTTGTGATGCCCCCTGCCTCCCAGTAAAGTTTGTCCTAATAATCCTGGGACACCCAATATGTAAGACAAAAGTAATGTAAGACAAAAGTAAAACACAAGTGCTCCCGAAGTTTTAATGAAATAAATCATTTTAATAAAACAAGTAATGTATTAGCAATAAATGTGACATATATTGAAATGCTCTATCTTTGTTAAGTTATAGTAATTCAGTGTTTGATATTAGATTTCGTAATATACCTATATTGGGTGCAAATTTGATGTATAATAATTTTTTCCAGGTTCATTATAAGATAATAAAATTATCATTAATGAAAAAAATTATCACGATCAACATATTATAGGAAACAAAATTGAATGTTTTAAACAATATCAGCTCAAAAAATAAAAAAGTGAATCAAATTATTTTGGGTAAAAGAGACTGATCATTAAATAAATCAATAAACATATAATTAGGTGGTTAACTAAATTAGTTAACGCATAAATAGATCATTAATTAAATCGTCTGATATATTTTACTCAGCTTTTTTTAGAATATTTTCTTTCTAAATTTCCTTTTATAGAAATAATCTTAATAGCATTAATTTGCACTTTTTTCTCCATAAACACTAAACACCCTACTTTGAATTCTTAAAACAATTTCTTTATGAAAAGTTTCTTTCGTTTTCTTAAAAAAAATAAAAACTATCGATATCTAGAAACGAAATGGAGAATAAATTCCAAGAAATGAGGACTATTCATCAAATACTACTCTCCATTTGCTTCTAGGATTCAAATATCTCGAATCGTTGCCATGATAAAAGAAAAAAATGGAGAAGAAAAGAATCGCATTCATTTGAGTTGTTTTGATCCTGTCTTCAGCGTTTTATTTTCTGAACTTAAGAGTCAGAAGTATTCCAGCAATTTTGTAGATTACTGGCATCGGATTTCATCATAAATCGTTTCACGGAACGTCGTCCATCAAATAAAATGAAAGATTAGGCATCATTTGCAATGCTTATATCAGCAATTGTGAATCAAATCAATGGTATTTAGATACAAAAAATTGGAGTTATTTATTCGGTGGATTTGGCATGAATTTTTAGAAAAATGGTATCGTTAGTTTTAGAAATATTGGATTTCGACTGACTGAATTGCTGATTTTTTCCCTTCATTTCTGAATTTTAAATGATATTTAGAAAAAAAATTATGTTTAGAAAAATAATTTGTTTTTAATTGTTTCAGTTTGAAAAGAAAAGAAAAACCAGTCTAGTGGAGTTGTTTTTATCGTTTGGTATTATGAAACTCAAAAAGTAAAAAGAATTGAAAATGGAAAAAAAGATAAACAATTTTTGAAAAGAACCGAAATGAATTTGCTTTTGCATTGCTTTTATAAAAAAGGAAATGAAACAAATTACTTTCAGAAATAAACAAAGTATATACTGGAGAGATTAAGGGGAAAAGAAAAAAATGTCTGCACACAAATTAAAATTTTGAAAAATTGATTCTAAATAACACTTTACGAGTTTTTACAAGAATATATAGCAGAGTAACTCTAAGAAAAGCTAAGGAAAAATAGTGAATAATATAATTTTCGGTTATCAGAAAATAGAATTTCGTCAACCATTTTAAATATTTACTAACGAAAATAAATTTGATATTTTAATTAAACGAATAATTGGAAATAATTTATAATGAAAAATTTCTTTGGAATTTATGTAAAATTTTGTTGACAGGTGTTAAGAACTAAAAGCAATGCTTAAGGCATTTTTTCAAAAATATTGGTAAACCTAATAAGAGGATATTTTATTTCACACATTATTTGGATATGTATGTTCATTCTTTTGAGCAAATAAATAAGCTGAACATACACTATACGCTGATATTTTAAATTGGCATTCTAGAAATATCAGTTTAAGATGTAATGAATACTTTTTAAAAGTCTTGTTCGGAATAGCAAAATTAATTAGTTAAAGGATAATTTTTAAAATAGCATTAAGTACCTTTTTGTAAGATCTTTTATGAGTATTTTTCAAACATTTTGATGATAACTGTAGTTAAAAAAAATAACATATTAAAAATTATATTTTGTTTCTTTCTGTAATGTATCTTATTGAAGCACACAAAACAGAAGGAGTATGTTTATATTTATTTATTAGATGCGTGTGTGTCAAAAATCAACTGGCTTTGAAGTGTGGGTCATATCGCATGGAGACTGCGATAAAGAAAATTATTAATAAGACAATTATAAAATTTTCTTAGATATATATTTTCTATGAAACACTAAATACATTTTAAGAATTGTTTTAAGTTCAGCAGATTAACATCCCACTTAAACCTCTGGTTTATTTTTTATTAATGTCTCTTTTATTGAGGGCTACAGAATTTAGAGTCAGAAGTATTTTAGCAATTTTGTAGTTTAGTGCCATCGGATTTCATCCTAAATCTTGTCATGGTACGTCGTCCATCACATAAAATGAAATAAGACGAAGCTGTATGAGCAGATTCAATGAATTAAGCACATAAAGATGCTGTGGTAATTGCATATATAGCTTGTACTGTGGTTGTTCAGTCGTTTCAACTGTCAATATGGCTAAAACTTCTGATTTAGACGCATTCGATCGCGAACAAACAGGAGGTACTTGACGCATAGGTCATTTAACTTCTGAAATTGTCAGAGAGCTGGAATTTTCAAGGTCGACACTGTCAAAAGTATATTGAGAATATTCGGATAACGTGTGTGTGTGTGTGGGGGGAGCTTGTCCCCCCTTTAGCAAAGCTCTCTCGCCGTATGGTCTTCGAAAGTGGTAGGCCGACTAGCGTACTATTACTCATGTGCGTCATCGTCAGGCTCAGTGCCAGTTTATCCATTGTGCGCTTGGGGCGGGTGCCCGGATAAGCTGGATTTAACCAGATTTTCTAGTTATAAATTTCAATCCGCTAGTGCCAAGGGGGCCTCTAGATTTGAAATGGGCACTGGTCAGGCTGATGAAGCCCTGGATACTGAATATTAGGTTGGAACTGTACACGATCATGGCAGCTCAATGATGGTCAGGAGTGTTTTCACTCGCAATTTTGGGGATCCATGGTACTTCTATAAGTCTTTTTCAACGCAATTTGGTACGTAGAGTTTCTGAGCGATCACTTTTATCCATTTATGTTTTACTGTCTTCCACATGAAATTGTATCATTCCAGCAAGACAACTGCACAGGTTTCGGTTGGCACTGCCTGTTGTATGAGGATTCTTCTGACTTCTCTATCATGAATTGACCACCTAGAATCCTAGACTCAAGATCTATTGAGCCCCTTTGAGATGTTATGAAGAAAGTTGTGAAAAACACAACAGAGATCCTCACTGAATTATGAACAGCTATAGCTGATATTTGGCTAGCCACTCCTGTGCAACTCTTTCAGAAGCTTGTTAAGTCTACGCCTCGTTGTGTGGCAACCATTATTAAAATCGCAGGTGGATGGCTCAATTCGTTATTAACTTGCTATCACTAACTCAGAGGCATTTCAGTGTACGATTAAACATATACTCAATCTGTATTTAATTACGAGGGTTGGGGCAAAAGTAATGGCAACTATTTTTTTTCTTGAAGATACAAGTCCGGCTGGAAAATGAGACATATACAGACGAAAGGACAAGGTGTTAACTACATGTGTGGACAATGAATAGTACTGAAATATTGTAACACACTAATTTATTAGGTAGTATACAGGGCAATATGGCCTTCACTGTGCAAAAGAATGACAACACAGGTACACATAACACATAACACACACACAGTACACATAACGTTGACATGACATACCTGGGCCTAAAAACCCTCAATGTAGTTCCCTGCTACTGTCACCACACGCTGCTAACGATGTGGAAGGCACTGAATACCATCATCCTCAGCATTTGCCGCACCATAGGTGAATCGGGTCACCTGTTGGAGCACAGCATTAGCGATGTCCTCTCATTTGTCATACCGTCTACCACGTATTGGTTCCTTAATCTTAGGAATGAGATCAAAGTCACAGAGTGAATTTCTCCCTTGGCGAACGGCTATTTTGATGTAAGCGCGCTGCTAAACTCGGGTTACTTCCATCTCGCACGACACACACCAACTGACTGATTTCACAGCCCTCGCTGCGCTACTATCAGCTATCACAGGTTCATCTGTTGTTCTGCATACACACTATGCCTACAGAACTTCCATACGACACATATACGTTTGTGATCCGTTCAACAAACAAGATCTACAAGAAAAAAAATAGTTGCCATGACTTATGCCCCAACCCTCGTATTTTACCTTTAAACACTATGGATACATACATATATATATTAAAATTTGTAATGTTGGCTGATTAATGCTTAATGTTCCAAGAAAAAGAACTTTGGGGCCCTTATGAATAAACCAATATTTTCTCAAATCAAAGAAATTTTCTTTATCTAATTAAATTACATTATTTAATATATAATTTATAGATACTCTTAATTTATTTTATTTAAGTGGCAGTACCAAAGTCCTATTTGTTACTATTGACCAGATTCCTTATATGTCGTAAAGTATCTCTTTTTTTATAGCTATATATAAAATTATTGAAGTGAAAGACACTAGATAAATATATTTTTCACATTAACGAAAATTCTCTCAATCCAAATTACACATCCTTTAAAATTATCCTTTCAAATTAAATTACATTGTTTAATATAATTTCTTGAGATGCTCTTAATTTATTTTCTGTAAGTGGCAATACCAAAGTCCTATTTGTCACTATTGACCAGATTCCTTATATGTCGTAAAGTATCTCTTTTTTTAATAGCTATTTATAAAATTATTGAAGTGAAAGACACTAGACAAATATTTTTCACATTAACGAAAATTCTCTCTCTCCAAATTACATCCTTTAAAATTATTCTTTACCAATCTCATCATTTTTTTTGTAAATAGCCTCATGTAAGCCTCTTACCGTACCCTCTAACCAGATCACTTGTATGTACGTAACGTATCTTACTTTGTTATTGAAAGATATTGGACACACTCTCTGACAGATTGGCTGTCAGTTACACTTCGAAGACAATTTGCTCTGTCTAATGGATGGTTCCTCGCTGTGACATTTATTAGAAAACTTTCTATTACTTATCCACCGTCTTTGATCATCTTCGGTAGAAAAACACCTACATCAACCCCTTTTTGCTGCTTTTATCCCCTCGTCTTATCTCCCTTCCCTTTAAGATTGGATTCCTGTTATGTCAGGACAAAGTACGAAGTGACAGCTTCCAACAGAGGCAACTGCGTTCTTATGATTGGCGTGGACTAGAACTTAAATGAAATTCCGGCTATTGTGTGTCTGTGTGTTTTTGCGCCTTTCTCGGTCTTGAATCTTAGAGAATTTTCGATCTTTAGAAAGTATTTAGGAAGGTTTTGGGGTCTTTGTGTGCCGTGATGGAGTGGGTGTAAATAGGTTTTGTGGTTTTGGGCTTAAGCGTTTTATTTGGGGGATGGTTATTTTCAGAGGAAGAAGAGAGATTGGAAGCTTGTTTGACATAATACGGGCAAATTGGTTTTTCTTTTTATTAAAGTTTACAGTGTTTTGAAACAACAAAAAAAGTTTCTTCGGGGTAGTGTTGTAAGATTAATAATATTTCAGGGAATGTGGACAAGGGTTTGTTCTATCCTTTCTTTTATTATAAGGGCAAATTTGAGGTTGACTGATAGATCACTACTTGGATAAATATATATAGTATGCATACATTTTTTCTCATGTTTTAGCAACTTACTCTGATAATGATTTTTCTAACTTTTCAGGTCATTTTCATTCATCTTTATGTTGACCATATTCATTTTATTTATATATAATTGAAATATTTATATAAAAAAAGGAATGCTAATAATTGTACAGATATAGGTGTTTGAGGTTATATTTGTTTTTCTGTGAATTCAACTTTACATATAAAGTCTAAATCACTCAAAGAGAATATAGTAATTTTATTATTTATCTGATTTTCTTAATCGTTTTAAGGTATCCGACTACTTGCAACAAATTTTTTTTGAAAAAATGGAGATATGGGGATTTTTTTTGTGATTTTTAGATTTATTCAGTATATTTTAAGGAAAAATCCAAAAATTGAAAACAGAAAAAAAATTTATTTTTATTAAAATGAGAAAAAAATTGGTGAAAATGTACAAAAAATTACATAAACGGAGCCCGTTCTGTACAAAAATTTTATGAACAAATTCTCAATTTTTCAATTTTGATGTGTTACATTTGTTATTCATGTTTGAAATGATCTTCAGGATAAGAGATATTTTAATTTTTACAAAAACTAAAGCACTTTATCTTGGTGATTATATGAAATTGCTTAAAAAAACAGCGATTATATTCACATAAAAGACTGTAAATTTTGAAATAAAACAGTGATTGATAAATCTGAAGGCCAAAACACTTCTACTGTTATACAAAACATACACAAAAAATTTCAGCAAATTATTTTCAAAACCTTTTGAGCAATCGCTGTCCCCGTTTGAGCTTTTCGAGAAAAAAAACACTTTTCGAGTAAGATACATTTTAAAATCTGACATCTTATGTAAAGTTGCGGCTTTTGCTTTTACTGAAACACTTGTAGTTTTTGTTCTAGTGAATGGAAAATAAAAACCTTGGTATTTTTATTAATCTAATAAGATGACATATAAAATAAAATCATAAACAAAATTTGCCAATTTTTGAAAAAAAAATCATTATTTTAGGGTATTTGGATACATTAAATTTTTGAATTTTTAAATTTCCTTAATCAAATTGGGAAAAATCAGTTTCAACAAGGTAATTTGAAGAATAAATTAAAATTGTGGAATATTTAGTTTGAATATCTTAAGCCAGCGGTTCTTAAACTGTGGTCCGTGGACCCACAGAAGACCTTAGGGCTTTTTAAGGAGTCCACGAAGTCTCTCATTTAATGGTAAGATTTCTCTCAGTTATAGACTCTGAAAGGTCGAGTGGAAAAATCGAAAGATGGGCCATCCTGGACTAGATCACTAATTGATCACTAAACTGATTACTAGACAATATAATTAATTAATAAGATCAGTACATTATATTTATTTATTTGAAATTAGTATTTTGCAATATTTTTTATTTGATGTTTGTTGTTTTCATAAAGGAAAAAAATAAAATCTAAAAATCAGCATAAATAGCAGAGGCATTCTTAGGTTTATTGAGGAATCTTTAAATCACTTAACTATATGTTGGCAGTTCAAAATCTTGTTTTGCGCGATGTCAGACTGATACATAAAGGGAAGAAGGGCGCGGCGGTCAAAAGCTTAGGAAACATGATAAATTCTTTATATCAATTTATAATTTATTATGAATAGTAAAGATGTTAAAAATAAACCAGTTTTATATAAATATAGACTTTAAAACCAATATTTATACAAGGTGTGACATACACACACAAAAAAAACGAGACTGAGTGCGTAGCTTGAAAAAAGAGTGGAGTTGGAAACAACTGGTTTGGTTACGCACCTCCTCTAACCATGTGACCAGTTTCGCTTTAATCGATCACGCCAGTTAGGAGTATTACGTCTTTGAGTGAACATGTGCAACTGCATTCTGCCGGAAAAAAGTCGAATCAACATATTTGTGAAATTTGAGAAATAGGCCACGAAAACATTAACGTTAATCCAAGCTTATGGAGATGAAATGTTGTCTCGTGCACATGATTTTGGATGGCATAAGTGACTTTCAGGGGGATGGGACAGTGTGGAGTATGGTTAACCTTCTGGGTGCCGAAGGTCAGCGATTACAGACCAAAACATTGCCAAAATTCGTGACATGGGTGGGTTCCTACTCACATCAGTGGTCATACTGTTAATCAACACTATTACATTGAAGAACTAAAAAGACTCCGTGAAAAAATTAGGGAAAAAAAGCCATAATTGGGGAGGGATAGACCAAGGGATGTGGACTGCTGCAGTAATCCGGTCATCAAAAACATAACTGTGATGGGGCATTCTCCTCATTCACCTGTTTGGGCCTAATGTGACTTTTTTTTTATTTCCTTCATTTAAATCTCGCTTAAAGGGCACCCATTTTACCTCAGTAGAAGATGTTTAGACAAAATCGGAGAATCTCCTGAAGGGCCTTCCAAAACCCTTGATCCAGAACTGTTACCAGCAATGGCAGCACCTATTGCAGAAGAGTGTTAATGCTGAAGGAAACTACTTTGAAGGTGATGCTGTCACGGAGAACTGATTCTGTAAGTACAATGATTTACAGCAGTGATCCGCAATCCCCGATCCGCGGACCGGTCTTGGTCCGTGGACCAAATAGTGCCGATCCGCACAAGGAATATTAAATTATTTTCATTTTATATACTGTGGGGTATTTCTCTAGGGTTTTATGGTAATCATTTTATATATACACCATGCTAAATAACTTAATATTAATTTCTTGGTGTAACTGTATTTTATTCTGAAAGCCCATTTAAATACAATTAAACTAAAATTATTAAATAAAAACAATCTAAAATATAAACAATCAACGTCCCTTCCTTCAGTGGGCCGCGGTAGAATTATCAAACGTTGACCGGTCCATGGCGATAGAAAGAATGAGGAGCGCTGATTTATAGGACTAGTCTCGTTTTTTGTGTGTCACACACCGTATATTCATTGAACGATTTTTCGTAATAATTATTTTTATATAGAATAAAATAATTTCTATCCTGAAAAATGCGTTTATACAGAAGGCAGAAATAGAGTTTATAGTATTTTGATAGGCATTCCGCTACGATAGAAATAGCCATAACGACAACAATTCGAGAATAAATTCTCTATCTCTTCTTACCACATCAGATTATTTCACTTTATTTCGAAAATTATTTTTTCCCTAAAGAAAAATAACGTTAACATTTTCAGTATTTGGCAATGTGCCTAATAGATCATTTTAGCTACGCATCACTCATTTTCTACTCTCGTTCACAGTCGAATACGATTTCAATTACGAAAATTAAAGGTCAAAATTAGATTTACCCTTTGCAACCGAAAATGAGTTGGTGAAAGACTCTTTTTATCTATGAAATGAGATATTAAGGAGATTTTCTGGAATGAAAAATGTGCATGTGTTCATTTTATTTAATTATGGAACAGCAGAAAATGGAATTTTCTCTTCATATGTACATAAAATGTAGAGAAATTCCAGATGCGGTTTTTTTGGCCGAATTCCATTATTCTTATTTCAATATTTTTTTTATTGGAGCGTTTAATGTGAGAAAAATATGATGAGATTTAATTTGATAAGATATCATCGCCTGGGGAAAGAATTCAGAAATATTTTTTTTTTGTCAATGTTTAGAAAAGATAAGAATGGAACAGAAATATTTAAAAAGAATTAGTGAAATGCCTTTCTTATTTATGAAATTAGAGCCAAGAAGTGGAGTATTTGGTTTTGTATGTTGTGATAGAAATTGTGCACACTGAGAACGAGAAACTTTTTATAAAAATGAATGAATGTTCTAAAATTGAGATAAAATTTTATGAGTAATCAAAAAATTCATCAGTTGCCAAATTAGAAATGTACTGTTAACCATGAAAAAGCAATGGTCATTCCTGACTTCAATTATCAATGATTATCACCATTATCAATAATATTCCATGACAACTATGAATAAATATCCAAATTATGGTCCGAATTTATTTTTAACAGCTTCCTATTGAAAAAAAAATTTCGATCTCAAAGAATAACTGATGAAGTGATTTTTTTCGTACGTCGCACTATAAAGCGACACGAGGGTTTTTGACAACTGACCTCTTAATTTTTAACCATGGTGAAATGACGAGTGTGACACCTAAGCTGGCACCCCCTCTTCAAATATCCACACCACTCCAACGGGAGTACTTTAAACCTCGACAGATTTAGCGTCCTCCCTACACGGCGGGTCTTCAGGAGCATCATGAGTCAGTTACCATGACCACAAGGCTGCCGCTGCCAAATAATACATGGGAAAATGAGAATTTAGAAATTCTGCAATATGATTTAAATTTAGAAATTTTAGGGATCTGAAGGCCAGTATTCAAGAGAATCCACGGAGATAATGCACGTATGAATGGAATTCATTGAACTAAAAATGAACTTAAAAACATTGTTGATGGAACACTAATGGAGCTATTATACAAGGTGTGACACACAAAAAAACAAGACTAAATGTGTAGCTCAGTGCTTCTCAAACTTTCGATTTTCGCGATCATTATTCAATCATCATTTCCTCCCCCCATACAACAACGATGCATTGAATTCAATAATACTATATTTTGAAGCTAAATATACAGTACGACTTTTACCTCTTTGATGCCACCGGCGTATATAAATGTCTCGCTCAGCCGATGTGTTAATTGCCCCGGACGTATATATACTTCTTTCCGAAATACGATATTTTCTGTGTACTGCTATCCATAAATTTATTCCGAAGGCTTTGGAATGCAATAAAAGGACCTTGATCGTTTTTTCGAAGGATTTACTTTATTTCAGATTATTTGTTTCTTTATTCCTTTAACCCCTTCCTCTCCCCAATACACCAGATACACTCGTCTACGTGTTAAACGGTGACATTGGGGAGCGAATCACGTAATTTTTTTAATCGGCATTTAAGGGATGAATTATAAATCATACAAAAATTATCAAGATAAATGTCAATTTTTGTTTTTAATTTTATATGTGACAAACCTATGGGGGCACTGAAAATTATTAAACTTGTTCTTAAAGTAGTATCTTTAAAATAATTATAAAATTCATTGCGAAGTACTGATATATTCATAAGTGTAAATATGTTTCATTTTTTATTTGTTTCCTTTTAGTATATTAATAATTTTTTGAAACAATCTTTGGTTTTCGATTTTTCAATATGCTCGCGCGCCCCTTGTAAGGTTATCGCCCCCTAGGGGGGGGCGTAAAAAGAGAGGAATTGGCAAACAACTTTGGTGACGTCATCCCACCCACCTCCTCTAGGCTGTTTCACCTAAATCGATCAAGCCAGTTATGAGTACTGCGTCATTGAGTGAACACGTGCAGCTGCATTACAACGGAAAAAATGTCGAGTCAACATCAAGTTTCTTTTAAAAATCAAGAAATCAGCCACGAAAACATTTCAAATACTAACCGAGGCTTATACAGATATAATTTTGTCTCGTGCACATGTATTTGAATGGCACTGACTACAGAGGCTTTCAGGTGAAAGGGACAGTGTGAAAGATTGCGACATAGCCATCTGTCGATAGCTATGTCTTGGGGTTTCCGCGTAAGTTAGAGGTGTGGGATTATCCCGGAAGGATGAGACATTCTATAATTCTTAATATGACTTTTATTAAGAATTTAACTTAAATTACTTAGATATTGAACAAACTCATATTAAGTGAGAATAAACCAAAACACGTAGCCTTAATTAACTCAGATCGCGCAATTAGATCACTTATCAATATAACTAATTAGATCCGCCTAATCTCGATTCAATAATATACTAGCGTTCAGATTACAATCTTATTACCTTGGAGAAATACTCAACGGTCCAATTACTTTCAGGTAGACTGATGGGCTCGTGTGCAATAGTATGCACCTTGTATAGATTAGCGAGGGTGGGCGTCTCCGTGATTCCTGGGTAGGCCGTCTAATTACACTTCTACCTTTTTCGAACAAAGCTTTCTCTTAATTGCCATCATTGCTCACAAAACTTTCTATCCTTTTAAAGGTTATCTTATTTGCAATTTTGCTTCGTTTTTACTTCTTGGATTTGGGTTGGAAAAGTTTTGCCATTAATCGTGGCCGTCAAAGAACGTAGGAGTTATGTTAGAAGAAGAACGCGAGAGATGTCACAAGATAATGAACCTGCTGGGCGCCCGAGGTCAGCGATTACAAACCAAACCATAGCCAAAATTCGTTAACCCACTCATATCAGTGGTCAGACTGTTAATCAACATTGCCACATTGAAGTACTGAAAAGACTTCGTGAAAAAATTAGGGAAAAAAAAAGGCCAGAATTAGGGAGTAATGGATGGCCGTTGCACCAAGACAATGCATCCGCTCTCATGGCCCTGTTTGTCCAGCAGTTTCTGACCAGCAAAACATTACTGTGGTGGGGCATCCTCCTTATTCACCTGATTTGGCCCCATGCGACTTTTTTTATTTCTTACAGTTAAATCTTCCTGAAGTCCCCATTTTACCTCAATTGAAGAGGGTTCAGGTAAAATGGAAAATCTCTTAAAGTAACTTTCAAAAATCTCGTTCCAGAACTGTTACCAGTAATGTCAGCACCAAATGTGAATGAAAAAAAAGTGTGTGAATGTTGAAGGGAACTACTTTGAAAAGGATACTGTCACGGAGATCTGATTCTGTAAGTACAATGGTTTATTGAACCAGTCTCGGTTTTTTTGTGTGTCACACCTCGTAACATTGTTCGGGTATATAGCCTGGGGAAAGGTTGGCATTGGTAAAAGGTTTTTCGACGATATCGACTCCTAATTCTATTTCTATTAGAAGTGTATGAATGCCGAAAGGAACTACTTCGAAGGCGATACTGTCACGGAGAACTGATTCTGCAAGTACAAGGATTTATTGGATCAGTTTCGTTTTTTTTGTGTCGCACATCGGAGAAGAAAGAGGAATCAGTATATCTTAAGAGCTTAGATATGCATAAAATGATTAAATAATTCCTACTTTATCTTGAATAAATTTATAAATATCGGATGAAAAACATTTTTTTCTCCTTTAAAGAAACTTCACCATATAAAATTGAATTTAATAAAAATGTTGGAAATTTGATTTGAGAAATTTATAATGACTATGTACAAAAGAAATTAATCATAAATAAAGTACTTTCCGAAGAATATTGAAAGAGAGAGTGAGATCAAAGTAAATGTCCAACAAATTTCACTGTGATGCAATTTAAGTTATCCGACTACGTTCGAAACCGTGATTTTAAAAAAGCGCATAAATGGATAATTTTCATGATATTTAGTGTCACTTAGATTAGAATACATGTATAAAATTGTTTTAAGGACATTTTGACAAAAAAAAGTATTTAAATAATAGTTTGTCAAAAAATTAACTTAGAATAATCTTTTTTCCAAATGTTCTCCTTTTGTGAAAAATGCTTCTATTATAATAATATTTTGCCTGTATATAGCGCAGATCTCTCTACAGAGGCTCAACTAGAATTTTTGAAAATTTCACATTATTTTCAGAGTTACAACCCATTGAAATAATTATCGGCGTTTTTTTAAAAAATTTTCCCTTCTGTTGTCGTAAAACATGGATAAACCCACTTCTAAGTTATATATTTCAAAAATTCTAGTTGAGCCTCTGTAGACAGGTCTGAGCTACATACAGACAAAATATTATTATAATAGAAGCATTTTTTACAAAAGGAGGACATTTGGAAAAAAGATTATTCTAAGTTAATTTTTGCTAAAATATTGTATTTAAATAATAATTTTTGTCAAAATGTCCTTAAAACAATTCTATACTTGTATTCTAATCTAAGTGACACTAAATATCGTGAAAATTATCCATTTATGCGCTTTTGCAAAATCACGGTTTCGAACGTAGTCGGATAACTTAAATATCATAAAACTCCTAAAATTTCTTTCTCAATCAAATTAAAATTCTCCTCATAACCACTTTGCACACAACCAGTTTATAACTCCAGAGGGTAAACTCCGTTTCAGCTGCCGTCATACTTAATTAAAATCTTATATTAAACCAGTCATTAGAGACCTTTTTTCCGGTCGTTGTAGAAAAAGACGGAAAAGTTCCTTCCTAAATCTTACAAATTTTGTCCAAACTTTCCCTTTTTTCCCTCTTATAAAGCGTAAGGCTAATAAAGGGGAGCCGTAGGAAAAATTGGTTCTCTTTAAATTTCAGTTTATGTTGTCCTGTAGACTTAATGAAAATGCACCGACAAATTAAATCTGGAGAGGAAGTTGAGTGAAAAAATGCAGGGACAGTGCATTAGCAGTAACGTAGTTTCGGATTCGGCGAAAATTAGTTTATGTACATTGAGTGGATGACAATGGATTCGAAAATTCTCCTTTTTAAGCTAATTTTTGAAAGTAATAACGCTGTACAAAAAATGAATTGCACACGAAATAAATATTTAATGAATCTAAGTGGGAAGAATTAGAAGACGCACATTAAATATTAGAGTAATAAGAATGTAACAAAATTTAAACATAATGTAATAACCATTTGATTGTCTCCGCTTATTGTTAAAGAAAGGGGACCGAATTTGGAAAATAGAAGAATAGTATAACGTCGTTTATCCGAATCAATTGGGACCGGACACCGTTCGGATACGCAATTGTTCCGATAACCGAAAACAGAATGCGATCCATGCAGAATATGAAACTGGACACTATACGAATATTGAAAATAATCACATGCGGGAAACGTGCTTGAAGAAAAAGCAAAATAGGTGCAAAATGTCGCAATTTTACCTTTATTGTGGAAAATAATCACTTATTTTTCGCGGTACCATTGTACACCTACGTTTTTTCGCTGTAAGGTCTCTGATTCTCTTGAGCAACAGTAGTTGAGTTGGATATCAATCTGATTGTGGTTCATACCACTCCATAGCTGTCTCTAACGCAGAAAATGCGTCAGCGATTTTCTTTTTCTTCGAGCCATTTCTAGAAGTCAAGTTTTGACGCAAAATTTAAAATAGTTTCTCGGCTTTTTTTATGTCAGAAACTGTTGACTTTCCAACATTATAAAGCTATGCTGGAGACGCTCCACTTTCTCCCTTCGTGAGACGGTTCAATATTTCAAGTTTAGTCTTTATGTTCAAAACGTTGCGCTTCCGTTTTGAATTCGAAGCCATGGCAGTTCACAACTCATTAAAAGAGCACGTATACACCCCCTCACTTGGAAACAAACTGACCTAATATTCCCAGGGTATGTCCATGATATACTGCAACCACATGTGTTGCCACTCATGCAACGGCTCCCAGGAGCCATTTTTCAACAAGACAATGCTCGGCCTCACACGGCAAGGGTGTCACAAGACTATCTCCGCACTGTTACTACCCTTCTTTGGCCTGCGCAGATCCTCAGATTTGTCTCCAATCGAGGCATATCTGGGATCATTTGGGATGAAGAGTTGGACATCCCACGAGTTTAACAAACTAGAGGCAAGGTTACTGCAAATATGGAACGAAATCTCTCAAGACATCATACAGAATTTGTATGCCGCAGTGCCCGATCGTATCGCACCGTGTATTCGCGCTATATATAGAGGGTGTTCAAACAGGGTATTAAATCCTCCGTTCTTTTGTCTTTTTCTCTGAAATAAATGATCCTTTTTCTTTAATTTTTTAATCATTTACTTATATCAAATTAGTCATTACGTATGTAAAATTTCGTTTCATTTTGACCACTCCTTCTTGGTGCTCTAATTTTTTTGTCCATGAGTGTATATAGACTAGAGGTTATCCAACTACTTCACTGGGTATTTCATGATGTTGTATAAATAGATACGGTTTAAGAATTCTATTTGTATTAAAAAATATACTTTTACCTGTAACTCTCGCCTCTTGATAAAAAAAAGAACATAACTACTAATTAAATTTACTAATTATCTTTAAAATTGAAGTATTAAAATTGAAGAATTTTTTGCACTCTCGTAACCTATAACCAAGTGATTTCCGCAAAACCAATTTTCAGGGATATCTACACCATAAAGTAAACATGCGCGCCAAATTTCAAGTCTAGATCTAATAGAGCAAAAACGGAATTTTTATTATCAATACCCCACACACCCCGTAATCCCGTTGGAAGTCGTTCTTCAAAATACCGTTTTTAGAGGATTTCAATTCTGCAAAGAAAAATGCAAACCAAATTTCATCATTATAGTCGTAGTAGTTCGAAAAGGCAAATGTTTTCGTCAATACGCCCCAGTAACGCCCTGCACCCCAGGAGTTGATTTCCGTAAAATCCATTCTTAGTGTATCTCTATTCAACAAAGCAAAACATACTTAACAAATTTCAAGTATGTTGCTTTAACAATTCAAAAACAAGAATTTTTTTTAATTACCCCCTTGGGGGTCGATTTTCGTATACCTCTTTGTTAAAGGAACTCTATTCCATGAAAGAAACATGACTTCCGATTTTCAAGTGGGTAGGTCTAATAGTTTCAGAATGGAAATATTTATCTATTACGTCTCTTAATTTCCGGAAACGACCCTTGGGAATCGATTTTCGCGAAATCTATTTTGTAGCGGCTTTTTATTCTATGAAAGGAATCTGCTTACAAAATTTCAAGACCGTGCGCTAATAGTTTAAAAATGGAAATAATTATCTATAACGCCCTTAAGCCCCAGCAACGCCACTTGGGGTCGATTTTGAGAAAATCCAAACTGTAGTGGATCTCTACTCTATGAAAGGAATCTGCTTACCTATATAAGACTGTACGTCTAATACTTTAAACAATAATTATTTATAACGCCCCTTAATCCCCCGTAACGCCTTTTGAGGCTCAAATGTCACAAAATCCTTTCTTAGCTGATCTCTACTCTATGAAAGGAACACGCTTACCAAATTTCAAGTCTGTAGGTTGAATAATTCTGGAGATATCGTGATGTGTAAGTGAGTGAGTTAGTCGCTTTTCTCCTTTATTTTTATATAGACTACTCATTTTTATTCGAATTGAACCATTTCCTCTGGTATAAAATGTGTTTCACTTTTTCCTCCAATACCGTAATGCTAAATGCGTAATTCCTTAACACAGTGTTCCCCAATCTTTTTATCGCCGCGGACCAGTCAACGTTTGTTAATTTTATCGGCCCGGGGGGGAGGACAGTGATAGTTTTATATTTTCGACTGTTTTAATTTAATAATTGTAATTTAATTGTAGTTAATCATGTTGACTTCAGAATAAAATACAGCTACACCAAAAATTGAATATAAAGTGATTTAACTAGGAATATAAAGTGATTTTCATAAAAAGTAGCCGAAATCCAAGAAAAATATACCACGGTAAATAAAAGGGAAATAATTTAATGTTTTTCGTGCGGACCGGTAGTATTTGACCCATGGACCGGGGGTTGGAGACCACTGCCTTAACACTTTAAAATGAAAACATACTATGTTATGAAATATTTTGAAATTTTAATCCGTCCAAATATTTTCTAGCCTTCCTACAAGTTGTGCATTAAAATTTTAATATCATGTTTTTCTTTTTGAATTTTTTTTAAACTTTTTTCCTGTTATTATATTAATTACTGCAACTGATCAGGCATAATTTTACACGAACACAAAAATTATTTTTTTTATTACCCTTTCAATTTTTTTCCTTTTTGTATTCTATTTTATACAATAAATTAATTATATTTTTTCGATTTAAACCAATTAAATAAGTACTTCTGGAAAATTACTTTTTATATGTTTCAAAATTTTCAATGAATTGAATGAAGCAACTATTATTCGATTTTGAAGCTCGTAAAGGCACGATAAACAAAAAATGCTAATTATACAAGTTTTGCGTATGCATTTTATTTAAAGTTAGAGTTACGAGATTTCGCAGTGATTTTGAATCATATATTTTATTGAAACATTAAAATAGGTGGAAAAAATGAATGTTATCCGTAACTACATCTTGCAATCAGTCTTAAACTCTTAAAAGAAAAAATAGATTTTCTATTCAATAAAATGATTTATTAAACAAATGACATGGATATTTTTCACTTTTGAAGAAGAAACTATTTTTTATTATTCAAATGTAGCAAATTCTGCCTAAAGAGCTTCTATTATTTCTTAGAAATTATAAATACTATTAAGAGAAGTTCCCCAGAAAAATTTGGCTTACTTTAAATTTTATTAAAACCGTCGCCTGAAGTTTTGCGAAATGTCGCCAAGAAATTAAATCTAAAGAGCAGACGCAGCGGGAGGAACAACACATTAGTACAAACTTAGTTTCGGATTTGGCGAAAATTAGTTTACGTGGACGTTAACACAATGTGTAAGTGATAATGCGCAAGGGAGAAGCTCAACTTGTGAATTTGTGCTAATGGAAGTAAGAAAAGGGTAAAATAGAATAAAGAATTTTGTCACTTAAATAATTTCTTTTGGTGGAAAAAAATTTAAATGTCTTATTTGAAAATGCTTAGGTATTAATTATTAAAATTGATACAAATTGATTTAAAATATTAAAATTGAATTGCTTGAAAGAATAAATTTACAAAAATAGAATATTAAACTCTAAATATGTATTAAATAGAAAAATTTGGTGGAATGTTGCATTCCTTTATGAAAATAGCCTGGTAATTATATCCTACATAACTTTTAAAGTATTTTTATATGCTACTTGAGTTGAACAAATAAATATTTCGGATGTTGTAAAAATATTGGTATAAAAAAATAGCTAATCTTTCAATTTCATAAGTAGTAGCAATAATGGTCCCAATTGCACAGTGCTTTGGGCAGGCACCCAGGGGCCGAATAGGACTTAAACAGATTTTTGGGTATAAATTGGGATCTTCCAGTGCTAAGGGGACTTGTAAATCTTCTGCGCCCAGGGCCCTAAATGAGCTTAAATCGCCACTGCTATTGAAGATAGTCGATTGACAAGTCGAATTAATTGACAAGTCGAAGAAATTCATTGTGGATCATCTAGGCACACTGGATATAATTGTCATTTCTACATTTATCTCTTTATTGACTAGAAAACAGAAAATAATATATTTAATATTAACAACAACTCACTTTTACTTTCCATCTACAAATTCGTTTTAATTTGCTTTTAGAAACAAATGACACTTATTCAAAAGATAATATTAGGTCTTTGTTGAAGGGTTCAATAAATATATTATTGAACATTTTCAATGAAAATAATTCAAAAGACCTCTTTTCCAGTAGAAACTAATTATATAAATGTAGTAACAACAGTCCGGGAATATTTGTACCCGGATTTTTAAAAATGTCAAACAAGGAAAAAATGCTCCCCAGGTAGTATGTTTTTTACTTACAAATTTGGGATCTATTATTTTTTGGAACTGTGATTTTGGAAAAGCGTGAATAAATGCATAATTTTTTGATATTTATTAAACGGGGTTAGAAATACATAAAATTTTTTTTGAATATTATTAAAAATTTTTTTAAGGACCCTTTTACTTAACCGGATTTTAAAAAGGTATAAAGGGGGTTATTTATGATATTTAGTGTCTTTTAAAAAAATGATATAAAATTGTTTTAAGAATTTATTAAATAAAAAATATTTAAGAAAATATTTTGAAAAAAAAAAGGAATGACCCCTTTTTCAAAATTTTCTTTGGGGGAAAAATGTTTATTATAATATTTCATTTAAAAGCTCAGACCTCTTACGGGGCCCCCAAAAATTTTTAAAAATATAACTTAGAAGTGGGTTTATCCATGTTTTACGACAACAGAGGGAAAATTTTAGAAAAAAAAACCAAAAATTATTTAAATGGTGGGAACTCTGAAAATAATGTGAATTTTTCAAAAACATGTTGACCCTTTTTCAGAGGTTGAGCATATCGGCAAAATATATTATTTAATAGAAAATTTTTTTAAAAAGAGAACATTTTTAAAAAAAAGGTTTTTCTGTTAATTTTTTCCGAAATATTTATTTAAATAATTTTTTTGTCAAAAAGCCTTAAAACAATTTTATACATGTGTTTAATTAAGTGACACTAAATTTTATGGAATATCCTTTTTGCGCTTTTTTTTAAAAACCCGGGTTCCCAAGAGTCGGGTACCTTAAATCAATTTTTCAAAAAAAAAGAGAAAATAAATTTTTTTAAAAAATTTTCCTTTTTTGGAAAATCTTCCCCATTTTTTTGACCCCTTTATACTCAGACTACTGCCAGCTCTAGAAGTTTCTTTTAATTTAAAATGGATTTAGTCAATTTTTTTTTTATATAGTAGATAAATTATAAAAACCCGTATTACTTCAAATGATAGTATCTCTGAAAATAAAATGAATTTTTCAAAAAAAAAGTTCGAAATCTTTAAGAAATTTGGGATATATAGGCCAAATATTATTATTATCGAAGCATTTCCGTAAAAAAAAAATGTTTTGAAAATACGAAGTTTTTTCTTCATTTAGTGCCAAAAAAATTTATGTAAACAATTTTTTTTTTTTTTTTTTCTTTCTTAAAACAATTTTGTATGTATATTTTAAATCGTAAACTAAAACAAAAAAAAAAAAAAAAAATATTTTTTAAAATGCTTTCACAATCACTGTTCTAAACATAATTTAAAATGAACTAACAATAATAATGGAT
>BMAV01012534.1:0-27952 GCA_019973955.1 Trichonephila inaurata madagascariensis
AAAAATTAATTTATTTCCCCCCCGATTTAAAGCAATGTTTCATAATATTACATTGGGAACTTTCACAAATTGTTTGGAATTTCCAAAAAATTGTATTAATTCGTTGTATCAACGTTTCCCCAAGTTTACATCCTCTCCATGGATGAATTCTCAGTGACTTTGTTTATTTAGACTTCTTAATCCTTCATTTAAAAACATTAAGGTATCCGATTACGTTTGGAACCGTGATTTTAAAAAGCGCCATAAATGATAATTTTCTGATATTTGAGTGTCACTTAGCTTGGATACATGTATAAAATTGTTTTAAGGATACTTTGACAAAACAATTATTTAAATATAATATTTTGGCAAAAATTAACTTAGAATAATTTTTTTCAAAATGTTCTCCTTTTATAAAAATTGCGCTAAGATACATAATATTTCGCTTATACAAAGTAAAGACTTCTCCAGAGAGTCTGAATTAGAATTTTTGAAAAATTCACATTGTTTTCAGAGTTACCATCAATTGAAATAATTATCAGTTTTTTTTAAATTGCTCCCCTCTGTGTGTTGTCATAAAACATGGATAAACCCACTTCTAAGTTATATATTTCAAAAATTCTAGTTGAACCTCTGTAGAGAGGTCTGAGCTATATGCAGGCAAAATATTATTATAATAGAAGCATTTTTCAGAAAAGGAGAATATTTTGAAAATGAGTCATTCTATGCTCATTTTTTGTAAAAATATATTTTACTTAAATAATTTTTTATATAGTAATACTCTTCTTAAAACAATTTTATACATGTATTCTAATCTAAGTGACATTAAATATCATAAATATTATCCATTTATACGTTTTTGCAAAATCCCTGTTCCGAACGTAGTCGGATACCTTAAGTAATAAAGCCCCCTTACGTAGCTCACGAGGAGTAGTGGATGGCTTAGATAACACAGCTTTATCAATAATGCGCGTTATGGGAGTGTGTGAGTTGCATACTCACTTGATCTGGCTTCTTCAGCCGAGAATACTACTCTTCGGAGCTGTCTACATGTTTTACAGACCGAATTATTAGCGCGGTTGTCGCATATGAATGCATAAATTTGTGGTTTTTGCTCTGATACCCATATTTTACACTAGATTGGTAAGCTACAACAGCGCCATAAATACCTCTATAGGCGATTTATTTATTTATTTTACGGAATTTTACTTTCCATGTCTTTATTAGTCTCCATTCCAAGTTTGGTGCCATTGAGGTAAATAGTGTTAATATTTTTTTTTAAATCCTCTTATATTTATATTAGGAAAACTTTCAGCTGTGCAAAAATAATCTTAGTACAGTGAAGTAAAATGAAGTTGTTTAGGGGTTAGTACGATTATGTAGCATCATTATCTTTAATTTTTTATCAATCTTTTCTTTTTGTATTAATATTACACTAACTATAAGGGAACAAAACATGACATAATGAAATGTCACTGCAACCAAAAAAGTGTTGGAGAATTCATATTTATATTTACAGAAAGTTTTTTCCCAAAGACACATTGGTTTAAGTCTTGTGATATTAGCAGGACACCTGTATTAGAATTTTGAGGAATACGTTTTCCATTTTTGTTCTTGATTTTTTTTTCGGAAGTATCTAAAGATATCTTCCTAACACAGAATAAAAATTAAAGTAAAACACCAACATATTTCTTTCTATACAAAAGTGACTGAAACATTTGTTGCTTTTTCTTATGCAACCTGATCTCGACTTCGTCAGATCCAAGCCAACAAAATTCATCATGGCAAAGGGATAGATGTGTGTGGGACTGTCCTTAGCCGTAGCCTTAAGAATCATGTAGATGACTGTGCGATTTAGCTCGGTTCCACCCCAGTATTGTAGGAGGATACCCATGGGGGTCAGGGGCCTCCCACCTTTCTTCCCCTTCCACCAACCTCACAAGAGGACATGCTGATCCACTGCTATTTAGAGTACCCCCATGCGCAAAGGCATCACACATTTACAAATATCTATGGCTTCTCCGGGATTCGAACTCAGGTCCTACGGCACAGCAGGCAGAGTCACCAACCACTATACCGGATGGGCGGTCAACTAAAACATTCACAAAGGGTATTGTACCATCCCGCAGAATCAAAGGGTTTCAAAATTCATGTTGTTTATATTATCGTTATATAAATATTATTTTAGAACCCCTTCGTGACGGGCAGTGCAGATATGCATTCTTCACGGACGCATCTCAGGGACGGGCAGTTCAAATGTGCATTTTCAGCTGGAACGTTTTTTTTAATTACCCCTAGATGGCACCTGTGTCCATTATATTGAAATCGAACGTAGCTAGAGTAAACTGACCTTCAGTTAGTTTATATTCTGCTTGGATTCGATATTTTCCACATCAGCTGAGTAGGGGGAGGGGTAATTGAAAGGTCAACAAACAGAGCTCGGCTCATAAACTTTCCTCTTGAGATGAAACATTCGCGCTTCTTATAACTCATCGAATACTTTCTTCTTATTTTTTTTACGACAGTGTGCGGTGTTTTAGCGCAGTTCTGTTTAAGATTTTGTTGTTTTCGGAAATATTTCACGTTACTTTTCTTATTTCAAAAATTTTGACTCCAGGTTAATATTTGATTGTTTTGAAGGCACTTTCCTAACTTTAATATGAACAAAAAGGGTAAAAAAAAGAAAGGGGGTTAAGCCCAAAACCCGTGTGAAAAAATAAATAAAAAAACGTAAAAAATCTTTTTATGCTTCCAAATCATACAATGAAAGGATTTTGCGTTTTTTCCCCATGCTTCGAGATTTTCCCCCCTTAAAACTTCTTTTTAAATTTTGCTTTTCTTTTTTTAAATAATCTTTGTCGAAATTTTTTTTTATTAATTTGAAAGTGTATTAATGTTTTTTGTCAAAAAAATTTTTTGGAAAAAATGAATAGTGCTTAGGGAAATTTTTTTCCCCAAAGGGAAAAAGTCATATTTTTTTATATAATTTCATGTAATTTAAAAAGAAAAAACTTTTACATTCTATTTTTTAATGTAACTGACAACTTGTGTTATAATCAAAAGGGGTCCCAAAAAATTACGACTTTAAAGGACAAAAATTTTTTATTTTTTTATTTTTTTTTTTTAAAAGTTAGGCAGCGACAAAAACCCCCCGGTTGAAGGGGTAACCCTCCGCATTCACCCCGCCCCTTTGGGAACGGCCCCAGAAAAATCGCCCCGCCCAAAAAAAGGGAAAGGAATAAACATAAAACAACAAAATATTTTTTTTAAAAACAACAACAAATTTTCTACATGTATTATTTTTTCGTTTTGCATTATCTAAAATATCTAAAAATGCAAATATATATATTTAACTAAGTTATAGTTTCTTAACCCCCTTTTTTCATCATGACCTCTAAATGCAGTTTTTGGGAAACAGGAAAAAAAATTTAAAAAAAGGTTGGGGAAAACTATGATGGTAAGGCATAAATTTGAATACCTGAAAAATTGAAAATATATAAAATAAATGAACATGTACATAAAAGGATAGATAATACAATGCAATTTAAAAATTAAAAAAAAAATTCAATTCAGTTGTTCTCTCTCTCTTTTCCCCCCTTTTAATATGCAATAAATCTTCTATAATCGGGTTTAAATCCAGAAAAGTAAAGTTTCCTTTTTTTTAAAGAAAAGAATTTACACTTTCAGGAACATATTTATTGGCAACAAAGTACTGCAATGTTTCAGCTTTTTTTCAACACCCGCCACCCCCAAAAATTCAGACACTTTTTGTATCGTGGGATAAATTTTTTGTACCCCTCTGTTTGCGGGAACTCTCCCGCCGGGGGAATAAAACCAGGTGTAAAAGACGTCTTCAGCTTTTCCTCGTTGCTGGAAACGTTCCCCGGAAAAAGGAATTTCTTGAGGTGAAAGAAAGAATGTAAATCTTTGGGGGAGCAAGAAAAGGGCTGTGGTGGATGATAAAATCAACCCCCAACCCAGATTCCGTCAAAACAGCGGGGTTGCTTCGAACCGTACGGGGAACGAGCATTTTTATGGAAACACAACACCTGCATAAGCTTTCCCAACGCCTCTTGTTTTGAATGGCCTTTTTTTTCCCCCGCATTTTTTTCACAGTAACGGTCAGCGTTTTTGTTTCACCAGGGGGAAGGGAAAAACAATAAGAATGCCCTTCCTGTCCCAGAACACCGTGCACATCACTTTCCGTAGACAGCGTCTGTTTTAAATTTCGTCCTGACCGGAGATCCCCAAAGCCCCCAAATGCGTTGACTGCTGCTTTTTTCCCGGGGTAAAATGCGAAACCCAAAGCCCATCCCCCGGAGATCCTGCAGAGGAACTCGCCCCGGTCATCTGATACCGTTCCAAAAAAAGTAAATCTGTTCCTGGCGTTTGGTTTGGGTTTTGTTTGGGTGTCGGGTTTTTCGGCCCCCCCTGGCAAAAATTTTTTTGAACAGCGGGTGTTGGTGACAATCTCATGCAACAAGGATCGTATATTTGCAGAAAATGGTTGGGTCAGTTCCAATTATGAAGCAACGGTTCTCCATCACGCGCTGCCGCACAAGCTCAACACCCGACGACCTTGGAAAATCACTACACGGCGCGCAACCCCTCTGTTTTTCCATGATGTTCGGCCCATAAACCCCAAAATCAAAATTTTAATTGGGGGGCCCAAAGGGTTTTTGCATTCAAAACTTTTTCACCGACCGGGGAACCTTTGGGGGGGGAGAAGGGGCTTCCATTTCGGACCCTGCTACTGGCACGGGCGGGAACTGTCCGGGCTGGCCTATGATTGATACGTCATAGATTTGTTCCATGCGCAATTGAACACGGTAATTTCCCTTTTTAAAAAAAGGGAAAAAATCCCGGGGGAAAACTTCTGGATGCGCCTTGTAGTAAGCAATAAGGTAAACAATAAAAAAGCATACTACAAAAAAAAACAATGATTTCCCCCTTAATTTTTTTCAAAAAAATTGTTAAATCATTTTCCTCACAGATTAAACATTCAAATGGACAAAAAAATTTTCAAAAAAAAAAAAAATGCTCAATTCTGAATAAACAAATTATTTTTTTTTTTCTTTGAATATACTTTATTTATATTGCATTCAAATGGGAAAATCTAGTCTAGGTTTTAAAGGGGAAAAATAAATTTCCCAAAGGGGTTTAAACATGAATTCAAAATGGGGGTAGATGAAATTTTAACATTTCTTAAATACAAAGGGTAACTTTTTAAAAAAAGCTACCCTTTTTTTAGCAAAAATGCCCGAAAATTCCGTTATTTTCTAAAACCCCCTTAATTTTATAAATCCAAAAAATTTAAATCAATTTTTAAAATTTTTTTCGACAACTGATTATACCGAAAGATTGAAAAAAATGGGTGAATGTAAAGGGTTAATGGTTTCCTTTTTTTAAAACATTCGGAAATAAAAGGGGCAGAAAAAGTTTAAAATTAATTATGTGGGGAAAAGGTTAATGTTGGGATGGCAATGGGTCTTAAGATTTCTTGAAAGGGGTTGGGCCCTAATGAAAAATTAGGCCTCAACCGGCCTTAAGGTATCCATTGTTCCCGGGAAAAATGATTTTTTAAAAAAGGGGCATAAATGGATAATTTTTCATGATATTTAGTGTCATTCAGATTAGAATAGATGCATAAAATTGTTTTAAAGGGCATTTTTACAAAAAAATTATTTAAATACAATATTTTGGCAAACAATTAACTTAGAATAATCTTTTTTTTCCAAATGTTCTCCTTTTGTAAAAATGCTTCTATTTATTAATATTTTGCCTGTATATAAGCTCAGACCTCTGTACAAGGCTCAACTATGATTTTGAAAAATTCAAATTATTTTCAGAGTTACAACCAATTTGAAATAATTATCGGCGTATTTTCTTAAAATTTCTCCCTTCTATTTTCGTACATCAAGGATAAACCGACTTCCAAGTTATGCGTTTCAAAAATTCTAGTTGAACCTCTGTACAGAGGTCTGAGCTGAATACAGGCAAAATATTAATAGAATAGAACATTTTTCACAAAAGAACTTTTGGGAAAAAAAGGTTATTCTAAGTTAATTTTTGCCAAAATATTCTATTTAAGAAATTTTTTTGTCATATGTCCTTAAAACAATTTTTCATGTATTCTAATCTAAGTGACACTAAATATCATAAATTTTATTCATTTAACGCTTTTAAAATCGGTTTCGAACTAGTCCGGACACCTTAATGTTTTTAAATACTGATATAAACGGTAACATAAAAATAAATGCATGATTCGCAATCTCACGATGCTAAGCACAAACTAACTCGACCAACTCCCGCCTTTTGACTTAATGGGGTAATGATGGCGTATGTTGGTAGGCATAACACAATGTGAACATATCGGTAACATAACCGCATAACATAACCGTCATGACACAATAATGTAATCTGTCACTGTTTTCAGTTGACATATAACTCGAAACTCTCAGGCTTTCGGAGTTATGTTTAAGTAACATTTGACAATGAAAATTATTTAGGTCAGGATCCTAAGAGGCCGAGCGGGGAACGAGATGAGCCCCTTCCGAAGCGAAGCCCTGGGCCAGTTGGCCCTTGCCAAGACGTCCCTTCCGGACGGGACAGGGTACTCCTAGGGCGAAATTGCATGAGATTGAAAATAAAACAAAATCTGATTTATATTTGATAGAAGTTGTCGGACGCAAGGTGATAATGCACACGATGTCATCAGAACCTTAAGAAGTAGTTGATTTAGTGTGTCATTTGAGTATCTATGAAATTTTTTTTGGTTTATAGGATTGATTGGAAGGTGTTAAATAAGATTGTTGTAAAAATTTAAATTTCTATTAATAATATTTCTAATGGTTGATTGGCTCCTGTTTTATCGTGATGTTGCATATTGCTATTATGAACTGAAGTGTTGCCATTTGTGGAAAATACGTAATTGTGTAGATTGATGAGAGCAAGTTCGGTAAATTTAGGTATGGAAATTGTGTCAGATTCTTAATGCGACTGAGTGTATGTGTGGGCAGATCAAAAGAAGATTGAATAAAATATATTTAGATATCTCTATAATGACTTGCTTTTTATGAATTTATTCCATGACGACTTTTTTCATATTCTTTTTTCTTTTAAAATTTTGATTATTATCACACTAATGTTGTTCATTGCATCATAAGCTGTTTAATTGGCATTCTTCTTTTGTCACTCTACCTTATTTCTCCTTTACTCGGCTTCGAGTTTGAATTTGATTGATTGATTGAATATTAACGTCGCACTGTTCAGCTACACGAGGGCTTTTGGCGACGGACCACGTTATTTTGAACCATGGTCAAGTGACGTGGATGACACTTGAGCTGGCACCCCTCTCTAACTACCACACCACACCAGGGGGGAGGGACGTTTCAGCTCTCGACAGATTTAATTGCATCGCTGCCCTACACGGCGGGTCTTTAGTGGTATTGGGCTCGAACTCGTGACAAGACAAGCCACGATCCGATACCTATACCACTCGGCTACCGCGGCCACCTTCGATTTTGAAAACAGTGCTCTTAAAGCTGTTTTAGCATAATTTAAAAAATTCGTCGTCAAGCAGGACATTAAAATACGATTTTACCCACGGGTATTGTAAAAAGAAGTACTTTAGACTTTTAAAACATTTCTAATGGTGGTTGTGCATTAAAATCTCAACTTACTTCAGTTTGCTTGAATTCTCTCTGGATGGAGTAAACCATTATTTCCTTCCTGGTATCTGAATTAAAAGGAAAGAAGGGTTGAAATATTGTTCCATTTATTTTTTTAAGACTTATTAAATATGCATAAAAAAGAATAGACATGAATAAGAAGTATCATTCCATAATACAGTGTTAGATATAGATATATGAGCTATTAAAATAAATAAAAAAAAATAATAAGTGTGTGGGGAGGGAATTGCATATGCAAAAGTATTTTATCAATGTTAGAAACATTTTTAAACGTTATTATTAGTTTATTAAAAAGTTTGATTATTCAATAAATTAACTTCCATAACGATTCCGGTAAAAAAAAAAAGTGTGTGTGTAATTATGTAAGCACGTGAGAAGTTATATTTCTTTGGCGTAACAAGATAAAAATCTTTTTAAAAATCTTGAGCAGGGCAAGCTGGGACAAGGAAGAAAGGCGGTTACGAGCAGAGTTGAACGATACCAACCTCTTAAATCAATCGGACCAGCCAAAACCGAGATAATCATGATTTAAATAAATTTAAACACCCCCCGCACTGGGACAATAGGAAAACAGGGGTTCCGACATCTGGAGATGAGGTAAACCGAATGTGACACCGAGACCTCATATTGAATGTCTCGGCGGGAAAAATCGTTCTGGAAAATTGCATCCGCCTAAAGGCCCCTGAGTTACGGTCATTTTAAAATAATTAAATCATTTAAAACAATTAAATAAAATAGAAGCGGGAACGAACTCCAAACTGGGCCCTGGTTGTGAGGAAACACAAGAGGAACCCTTAAACCCGGTCCAGTCTGAGTTGCCAACGGCCACTAGCTGGGAAAAGGAAAAGCTAATTCTCCCAGGGGGGGAACAACAGTGACGTAAATGGTCACACATCCCAACGATACACGGGAGTGGGTATATTTTATCCCAAATGTACTTAAATCAAATCCTAAAAAACATGGTGATTCTCTAATTTTAGTGATAATGTCCGCCTAGGTTCACTATCTGTACACGAGTTATAACAGATGAAAGAGTTCAACGAGGAGAGCCTATGGTCTGAGTTTCATTAATGAAGCTCAAAAACCCTTGAAGCTATGTGGTATATAAATTTTTTTAAATTTTAATATAATTTTAAAATATTAAATATGTGTGAAGAAATGGGGCTATTGTCGTGAAAAATATACCTAAGATGCTCATAGGGAGAACAATCGAATCCAGCCGGTGGCATCAAGGTAGCATAGGTTTCGGAATGTTCGGAAACTTAGAGCACCGGAAGGGCCAATTCAGTAAAGCTCCATAATGAAATATGGCGGACTTCGAAAAATAAGCCCAAGCTCAACTTCTGGGGTGAAATTTTTTCCAGTTCCCATAGGATCATGGGAGCATGTTTTTAGTGCTTAGGACTCCATGCCTACACAATGGGAAGAAGTAGATGACTGGATGGGTCGCGACGAGTGAACATGGGTCAAATCTCCAAGTCGAGACTTGAACAGGGAAGATATTGTAATTTTAAACAAATTTAAAAAGTATAAAGAAATAGCACCATGAGCATGAACTTATACTTGGAAGACAGATGAGAGGGATCCGAATGACAGTTTCTGAATGACTGTGAGGTTCGGGTGCCGAATATTGGAAGCTGTGAGGGAGGAATGCACCGAAGGGATCCCAGCAGATATGGTTTATAACAATAGTTATTACGATCCCCCGAATATCAGTCCCCTAGCACCAAACAAGTAGCATGTTAAATTATTAGACAATGGTGTGTGCGCGCATCATAAACATTTACTCTCATCATTTTTCCCTATCGCGCCAAAAGAAGTATAACTTCAAAAACTAGTTAGAAAATTTTTTCTTCCACAAACAATCGTAATAAATACTTTTGCATTATATATACAATTTACTGAAAATAAGCATTTCAAACTTTTATCAATTAGGTTTAATTCACACTCAAATAAAGGAAATTTTAAATTTCCTCGAAAACGTACATTATCATTTAGAAAAAATAAAAAATAAATAAAAAATATAAAATTGGAAAAAAACTTATCATGCTTCTTAAATAAAAATAACAATAATTAGTGGTTATTTAAATAATTAATAGTGATGATAATCAGCTATTTCATTAGTTAATGCTAGGTTGTTAAAAATATCTAATCGAAAACTAAGCCCTAGTAATATTTTTAGGATGTTCGCAAAATAAGCTCCTCTCCTGAGATAATTCATAGTCTGTATACGAAATGGTACTAAACATTTCCAAATAACAAATTGCTTAGACCACGTGACAGAATTTTATAATCAAAATAATATGGTTGTGCCACTGATCAGAATCTTTGATATTCAATATGTCATCCGTTGCAACGAACGAACAGCACCTGATTGACTCATGAATTCTGATTTGTACATTCTTCTTTACATAAGATGAATGCAATAAGAAAGAATTATTATATACAAGAACAAGAAAAGAATTGTGGAAAAGTTTAAAGATAAGATTTTTTTTTTACAGTTTTCTGCCAAGACATGTTTGATTTTGAAACGGGATGAAAATGGCAACCGAACTATGATACCTTCAGTCAACAGATGAAGGAGGGTGATGGTAGGATGAGTAGAGGGTGGAGGGGGATAAGGTCTCGGCAACCATTATTTCTTCCTCCGTTGAATAGAATTTTCTGTAAATGAATTCTTGGCAGAAAAGAAAAGTGTTTGGTTGTCTTGTTGGGTTAGACTAATTAGACACAGTTAGACTAATCACTAGAATTGTAAGCAAAGCATTACTGTAGGGGTGGGGATTAGTTTTGGGGACATATGGTGGAAGCGGAAGATACCGCGGAAAAAGAGGCTTCATCTTTTCAAGATCATAACATTCATTACTTAATTTTGCATTCCATAAAAGGTATAAATTGTACCATAAAAAATCAATAAATTGAAGTTAAATAAAGTAATAGTAATTTTATTTAGTTTTTATTTACTTTGCTAGTTTCATATCTATAGCTGGAAGCACATTTAATTTTATAATCAGTGTAATGAGACCAGTGGCGGCATAATGGTGAATATAAAGGCCCCCTGCGAAGCCAAATTAGGAGCCCCAAGCTATACTTGGCGTCAGTCAGACCTTGGGCCTCCTAAAATCCTGCTTTCCCCGCGTTACAGGGTTTGAGGGAGGTGTGTCACGCCACTGAATGAGACAAATGTACCTTATCCCAATTTTTCACACTTTTTTTTTAAATCAGGAGTGGGATTGTTTGTTGAAATGCTCATCGCATTCTGCCAGTTAAAGTCTCAGTCGACTTAGATTTATAATTCCCTTGTTGATTGCTCACAAATATATGTTAATCCAAATATAAAGATAATTTTCTGTCTATTTGGTTTTCTCTCTGTCTTAGCATGCCACAAAAAAAATCTTTGAGGAGCGCATGTTGCTTACGGGTCGGTACTTGCTCACTCCTGCATTGCTGGATAGATGGCTTCCTTTAGCAATGTGAACCATAAGACTATGTTTCGGAATAAAACGACTTGTCTGCATTTGTATGGATTACAATTTTTATGCATGAATTTAAATAACTGCGTTCCTTTAGCATGAAGGAAATGTACAATACAATGCATGAGAAATGAATCAATCCCTGAAAATAAGCCTTATAATGAATCTTTTAAAGCAAAAATTTACACAGTACTGGAAGTAATTTGCGGGAAAACATGATGGTATTATTTATTAGTCCATAATAGTTATTTGGCAATATTGGCATTTTACATTTGTTAATATTTTTGCTTTTTCGTAATGTTTAGTTAGATATTTAAAATCAATCACATGTGTCAAAAATAAATTAAATACATCGCCTTTAATTAATAGTTTTATAAATAATAAAAGTAAAGAGAAATTAAATGAATAATGCTGAATAAATAAAACGATTTATTCAAATAAAAACACATTGTAAAAAATAGTTGTCTTTATGTTTTACTCTTTATTTTTGAAAACCTTAGTTTGAACATCAGTAAATGTAAATATTGTTACGAACTTTGGGTAATGAATGTTTAAAATTGTATAAATAATTTATATCTGGATGTGTTTTAATGCGTGTTAATATTACTTTTTGTGTTGTATTTATTTTATGCTAAAATTGTAATATTCGCAAGCAACGTCATTTCTTACATTTTAATGCGATTCAATGGAAACTTAGCGAAATGTTGGTGATCGAGCCAAGTTGGCATCATACTTGGCGACCGTGTTCGTGATCGTATGGTTGCTTCGGAAAATTACTAGAGAAATCTATTAATATGATGATCTGTGACATATAAGGGGATCTTTCTCGAAAGATCCACGCATCCTATGAATAGGATTCGCTCACGAAAACTGAGTTAGTATTGTTGTTTTGACCTTTGATGAGTCGACCAGCGATTATTTGCTACTATTGAGAGAGCGCTTGCGAATAATCTTAATCATTACGTATTTGTATTTTAAGACACTAATAGTTGAGCGCTGTAGACGGTGTGAAGACATTCTACGATTTATTAAGTGAATTCTAGTGTTGTATCTTGTATTTCAAAGCATTGTTTTTCTACAATCAATTTTCATCGATCCTGAAGAACTGAGTTGTTCTTTGAGACTGATAACATAAAATCCTCGAACCCCAATCTACGTAACAATTGTAATGGGTCAATCCGCAAACTTGTAACTAATCCTCTGGGGTAAATTTATTTCTTTTTAACTGTGTTGTTGTACTGAAAACTTTCCCACGAATAAGAAAATTTGACTTATGAAAATGACGGGTTCTATTTAAGCATTGACTTTTAGAAGCATGGTTAGACTAGAGCCATGAGAAAGTTAGTCGACGAGTAGTTTCTGGACGATCAGTTATTGCTAATTGGCGAATAAGCTATTAGATTGAGTTTAATGATAACGAACGGAGGTCGTACAATAAATAAGAGAATTACGATGAATTATACCGTAGAAGTCCAAAGTGTTCTAAGAGTAAGTGAATTTTAGATTATACTGATATATTAAGCATTCTTTTAGAGTGTCATTGCTCTTATACTTAGTAGTGTTGTGCATTTTCCACCCTGATTTGTTTGATTTCAGTAAGTGAAATATAATAAATTGGAATTCGAACTAGTTATGGTAGATCTCTTTACTCGATCCCCAAACACTAACAACCTCAACGAGGTTGTAACACAATACACATTACAATTTATTTCGGAGCTCTCTGCTTAATATTTGTAAAATAGGTTACTTATGTATGGAAAATACAATTCAAAAAATAGATTTTACTCAATTAAAAGGAAACATTTGAAAAAGTCAATGCCTGTTTCACACCTGTGATTGTGCTATCTATACATGTGCCGTTTCTTGGAGAATATCCGTTTTCGCACTCGCATATCTTCTTTCCTTGTCGGTCGAACTTGCATGATGTTGAATGCTTGCCGCACTGACATTCTGTAAAAGTTACATAAAAGTGAAATATCACTGTACATTGAGTTTTAAAGATGTGTTTCGTTTACCCGAAGGTCAAGATTATTATACAAGTAATGGTGTAGGGGAACAAAAAAAATTTTAATATAATTTTTCGGTCGTAAGGGGGATTTGTTAAAGGCCACAGAACCAATGACTCCTTAAATTGTATTTTGATGTTTGTTTTTTTTTTAATAAAATTCATTTTTTTTTTTCGAAACGTTTTTTTATCACAGTACCTTTTGTTTTTAAAAAGTTTTTTAAACTCAACGTGAAAAAACAGCGTTTTTACATTAAATTATTTTTTTAAACATATTTTGTTCTAAGAACTTTTACATTTGATGGATAAACTACTTTTAATGAAAAGAAAAAGGGAAATTTTTTATTTCTGATAATTTTGTTCAATATAAATAGTTCTCATAATACAGAAAGATGGATACCAGGTTCAACATATCTGTTTTCTAGAATTTAAGCATTGAAATTAAACTCTCACAAAAAAAGTTTAAGCCTTTTGTTTTTAATTTGTCCCTTGTCATATAGTTTAATAATATTGATAAATGTATTTTAACTTTATATTTTTTTTAGTTTTATTCTACATTACCTCCCATATTCAACTCATTTTGAAAGTTCTAAAGGAACATAAATTTTTTTATCGATATAAAATATCGATTCCTTTAAAAAAATTTTTATGGCTCGATTTTAAATTAAAAACTTTTTTGACAGAAACGAAAAAGTTTACCCCCCTGCATTTGTTATTCACATAAAATCGATTTGAGTCTCTGCAGGGTACATTTGCACTTTTTAAGAAGTCGAAAGGGACACTGAGCATTTACGGTCAACGTTTATCGCAACCAAAAAAAACTCCCCCAGTCATCTCCTGAAGTACCATTTGTGCAGTGACACACGTTTCTGCTGCAAGTGCCCCCATTCTTACAATCAGCATCTGACTTGCATTCCGCTGTTTCAAAGTAATGATTAATATTAGTAATTCTTTTGGATGAAAGTTATTGTGAATTGTATGAAGAATATAGTGTAAATAAAAATTTCATTACAAGGCATTAAGTTTAAGAAATTCTAAAGATTGTTCACAGTACATATGGGATTATTGTACTCGAAATAAGACATTTGATGGAATCAATTACTTATTTGCAGTTGTCCAATAAATTGATTAGGAAAAATTATGCTTTATGAAAATCACATTTATTTTGTTACTTAGAAAAGAGCACTCACAAACATAAAACAAGTAACAACACACAAAGTAAAACATTAACACGGACGGTTTATATGAAGTTCATAAAAGCAGCTTTTTTTCCTATCCAGAAATCTCGTCTGTTTATACAAAGGATGGCCAGGAACGTATTAATATCATATGATTTTTAATAAATACTTTTCTAATTGGTCCAGATACCGGGCGGTGCTAGTTTACACATCATCCTAAATCTATTAATTCTTAACTTTTAATTCTGGGAAGACAAGATTATGGTTATGTCCCGTTAAGGCAGTGATTCTCAAACTTTTAATGTTTGCTACCCAATTTTCAATCATAATTTTCATCGTGCCCTCCTTCTACAAGAACAATGTATAGAATGCAATAAAAATGTACTTTGATGCTAAAGCTACAATACGAATTTAATTACAAACCATGAAAATTATCAAGATAAATGTTAAATTTTGTATATGACAAGTTCATCGAAAGCACTATTAATAATCAAACTTATTTATAAGTATTGATAAATTAATTATAAAAAAACATTTTGTGCGGTACAGATACATTTATAAGTATATTTAATCAGTGTAAATGTGTATTTAATTTTCATTATGTCAGAATGTATTTTAATTTGCTTCCTTTCAGAAAAATAATATTCATTTTAAATATTTTGTTTTCGACTTTTCAATATGCTCGTCCCCCCATAAGGATATCTCACCACTCTAGGGGGACGCACCTCACAGTTTGGGAAACGCTGCGTTAAGGGCGTAAACTAGAAAAAAAAATTGTCACTCGAAGTTTTGGAGAGCTCTAGACTATTATCGATTAACCCCTTAAATACCGAGGAATAGTTCCTCAGTGCCATCTTCTTAGTGTTTCCAGCAGTTATGCGGAGAATTGGGGTAAGAGAGAAGGCATAAATAAATAGATCCTTCTCCGAAATAAGTATATCTTTGAAAACACTATCAAAGTCATTGCATTACTTTCCAAGGTCTTAAAGAATAGTTTTACAGCTAGTGATTGATTGATTGATTGAATATTAACGTCGCACTGTTCAGCTACACAAGGGCTTTTGGCGACGGACCACGTAATTTTAAACCATGGTCAAGTGACGTGGACGACACCTGAGTTGGCACCCCCCTCTCCTTTATAGCTAGTAGCGCAATGCAAAGGTTCGTTATTCGGAAAGGCGTATATATCTTACTGTGGATGTGTGTGTCCAAAATTGGAGAATGTCGACTTTCACCGGTGAATGTCGACACACACCAAATACGTCGGTGAAAGATCGAATATTGTATTACAATCTTTGTACATTCGGACTTTCACAGATATGCTCCGGTGGAGGTCGAAAAGAAAGGAGCCGACTGACTGTTTCCCGCCAAATCCTTTGTCCTGCTGGGAGTCAGTCAGCTTTGTCAGTTTTATGCGAGGTTTGATGGTGCGAACAACGTTTTCTTAATTTTTTTCCCCGATACCCTAATTTATACTGAATGGATACAGTAGTGAATCGTGATCTTCTTGAAAAGTTAAATGCATTGACTGCGGGTAAACGAGAAAACAATTGTTTTTATTTTTCAAAAGAAAAGTACTCGAAAATACTTTCTGAAGTGGTTTCTGCTAAAACTAAGTGCAACACACCTTTGGATTACAGACTATTAAAATGTTTTGACGTTTTTAAAATTACTGATGAAGAGAAGTTAATTGTACCATTAAAACGAGAAGAAACGAATATACAGTATTATGTTACCAATGACGAATTGTTCAATGTGCTATATCTCTCAAACTCACATCAGAACAGACCACAGAAGAACATGTATTCTTAAGACTTGCAAATTAAATACAAAAATATTACATATGAAGCTGTAATGTTGTATTTAAATTTATGCATGTACTGCGTGTTTTAAGTTCCTGGTCATTCTTCTCAGAAAAAGAGGCGAAAAATTTATCGTGACTGAATTACGGAGAAAATATAAATGTCCGACATGTTCAACATTCACCATTAGTGCAGGGTGAATGTCGACATTTACCGGTGTAAGTCAGAAATAAGGATATTTAGCAAATATTTCGGACATACACCAAGCGATAAAGTGAATGTTGACATTCATCGGTGAAAGTTGACATTCTCCAGATTTCTGTGTTCCACCGTAACATATATACTCCAGGGGCAGTTAAGAGGATGAAATGCCTCAAGAGAAACTAAACAGAAATTATTTAGTCTATATTATGTTTACTATCTATTGAAAATCTAGTTCGCTTTTATGAATTAATATACTTTAATTCAAATGAATCACGTCTCTCATAAAAATATCTCTGTAAGGCAGCGTTTCTCAAACTGTAGGGTGTGCCCCTAGGAATCATGATAACCTTACGGGAGGGGCGCGAGCATATCGAAAAGTCGAGAACAAAAGATTGTTTTTTAAAAAATTATTAATTTACAGAAGCAAAGCAAAACAAAACGTATTCTGACATAAAAAAAAATACACCTTTACACTGATATTATATACTTCTAAATGTATCAATGCTTCACAATGCAATTGATATATATATATATATATATATATATAATTCATTTATCAATATTACATTAAAACAAGATTAATAATTACCAGTGAAGCCATGGGCTTGTCATATGGAAAATTATATGCAAAATGTAACACTTATCTTAATATTATCTTGATTCACGGCTTATAATTGAAGTCGTATTGTTGCTTTAGTATCAAAGTACATCATTATTGATTTCAATACATTGTTATAGTTTTGGGGCGGCAAGAAAATTATGATTGAAAGTTGGGTCGCAAGAACTGAAAGTTTGAGAAGCACTACTGTAAGAATCTGATATTGAATTAGTATTGATCGTAAATATTGCATGTTATATGAAGTAACGCAGTTCTACAGAAGTTTCTTCTAACTTTATCGATATATGAAATTTTAAAAACCATGAGGTGTTCCTGGGGAACCCTTTTAAAAAAAGCCCTTTGAAGAATATATCTGATAATAATACTTAAAGTAGATCAATATGTCTGCAGACACTTCAGGTAAAGTAAGTTAAGAAAAAATCTGTATTTTTATTAAACTTTTATAGCATATTAATACAATTTACTCACTAATAGCATTAGTTCGTGTTCTAGCATTCAAATGTTTATAGATGAATTATATAGAAACTTCTGTGTATTCTGCAAATTTGTGGGCCATAATTTAGGAGCTGTTCTTGCTTAAATTTAGATTTTTATATTGAACATGTTGATATATCTATAAGTTATCATTTTCCTTCATTGGCAAGACTTCTGATTTTTGTATTCTTTCACGGGGTTTCTCATTCTGGGAAATATTATTTTACTGAGTGTTAGGTGCTCTTTTGAAAAACTCCTATAGGCATTTTAAATCTTTTATTTGATTTATTTTTAGAATGCTGGAGAAGGCTTCATTCTATAATTTTTAACACTGCTGTGTATTCCATTCCACACAGTTTTGCAAGACATCGTACTAAAAAGTATAATTTTATTTTGTGGAACCCAGGGGCATAGAATTCATGATATTTATAATTTAGGCAGCACATAGAAGAAAAAACACTTTAATATTTCTTTATTATTTAATAAAAATAGGAGGAATTACTAAAACCAGCCTTTCTTAAACTGTAGGGTGCACCAACCTGGAGGGGTGTGATAACTCTACGAGAGAGGTGCGAGTGTATTGAAACGTCGAAGACAAAAGATTATTTTTTTTAAAAAATATATTAATTTACTGAAACAAAACAAGCAAAATACATTCTGACGTAAAAAAAAATAAAATACACATTTACACTGATATAATACACTTATAAATGGATCAATACTGCACAATATATTTTATAATACATTTAACAAAATTCTAAATTAAGAACAACATTAATAATTACCAATAACTCCATGGGCCTGTCATACATAAAATTATATACAAAAATTGAAACTTATTTTGATAATTTGTACGGTTTTTAACTATTCCCTTAACTGCTGAATCGAAGTTACGCGATTCGCTCCCCAAAGCCCTCTTTTTCCATGGAGGTACGCGTGTGTAATGTATTGAGAGGAGGGGAGAAAAAAGAAATAAATCAGCAAATCCTTATCAAACCCTGTAAAGGTCCTTTTATTGCATTCCAAAGTCTTCGGAACAATTTTATGAATAGCAGTGCACAGAAAATATCGTACTTCGGAAAGACGTATAATATGTCCAGGGCAATTAAAGCTTTTGATTAGTTATACATTAATATACACCATGGCACTTAAGAGGATAATTGTATTGTATCTTTAGTGTCAAAGTGTATTATATGAATTAAATAAATTGTTATGTATGGGGGAGAGTGCAATGAGAATTATGATTGAATATTGGGTGGCAAATATTGAAACTTTAAGAAGCACTAACTTAAACAATATTGTCAAGGGTTGAATTTATTTTTCAAGCCATGGGACGCAGTACTCACATTTGGAAACCCTGCTTTAGATATTTGTGGTCATGCAAACTCAATTGATAAAGTAAATCTGTTTTCCATGTATATTTAGTTTCCTTATTGAATTTTTATTTTGACTGGTGGAATCCGGAAGTTCCATGGAACACAGTTTAAAGATCATTGTCCTTGACAGATTATTAATTAAGATATGCACAAGACTTCAAGCTCTCTGATTGGCTATATCTTCGACGTTCATTAATTAATGCAGTGACGTGAATCAGCTTTTATGGCACTTTCTGTGCATGAGTCTCACTTTGAACTTTTGAGAGCATTTTTCGACTCACACATGAATGATCCCTTAATAAATTTAATCATTTGTACGAAGGTTTTAAATTAAATAGTGGCAACTTAACCTAGAAACTCGCAGAAGAGTGAGCCTGTGTAAATAGGATATTTTAGCGGTGAAATGGTGTTGTCGATGTGTAGAGTGCAAAAAAAGTTTATCTAGTTAGAAGAGTAGAGTGTCGTGTCTTGCTTAAGTAAAGAATTTCACTTCCATTGCTCTAAAACATGCTTTCAGAATTTGATCAGCTGTCGTGACTTAAAATCAAGGTTGCTGGTGGCAAAAATGCAACAGAATGTTATTGAGGATTACTGGAAACCTGTGGGGAAAATGCATTACTGAATAGAATCGTTACACTATAGGTTAAAGCGTTTTAAAAGGGAGGAATAAGACTGCTATTTTGGCACGCACGGTTGCCCTCCATTCCTCAAGATCAGATTGACATCCTGATCGGTCTTCTCTCCACTGATTGCCCGAAATAATTCTCAGTCATTAAACGATGCGACACATAATGTAGCAATGTATGAACATCAGAAAAATTTCTACCTTGTGGGTTCCACATCAACTCACCGAAATACAGAAAAGGCACCGGTAGGCGCTGGCTGGCATCCACCAGAAGAGATATCGTGATGAAAGAGAATCGCAATGAAGGAAGATATTCCTACAGCGTATTGTCGCCTTTGATGAGATGTGGGCTCGAGCCTTGAGGCTGAATTAAAGCGTCAGTCAAATGAATGGTATTACATCCATGCTACGTCCACAACAATTACGACAGGAACCCAGACAGATGCAGGTTACGCTGATTGTGGCCTACGACTGGAATAGTGTCAATCCTGCGTATGTTTTGTCTGTAGGAAAAACTGTCTGCGCAGACTACTGTTGCTTATTTCTACAGAACTATCTGGGTCCTGCTACAAGGCGCAAACATCCACGCTTATTACATAAAAATCTCCCTATTGTGTTGAATAACATACTGTTGTCAGAGTCACAAACAATGCCAATCTCCTATTGCGACGATGGCAGTGAGAGTCTTGGAACACCCTTCTTATTCATCGACACGTGTTCTTGTGACTTTGAGTCTGATTCAAAGTTGAAGGAACTTCTCCGAGGCTCCTGATTTCATGACGATTCATCTGTCACAGCTCAGTAGGAGCCGTCGCTGACATCAACAATCAATACCTTGTCAACGGTCCCCAACGGCTTCCCGACGCTTTGCTTAGGTTATAAGCTTTGCTGGTGATTACGAAGGCGGAATGTAATGCAATTGTACTTGTAAAATTGATTTAAGCCTATGTTGCTTATACCTTAACCTGATTTATATTTCCTGAAAGTTTCGTTTAACTTTTACCATTTTTTCGTGGGGATGCAAATTTCATTGATAGTAGTGTATCCACATCTATTTTAGACTATCGAAACGCTATCGGGAAATACACATTGAAATATATATTGCATCTTTGGAAAAGTAGAAGATGACTTACCGTCCTAAGAAATCAGCAAAAATAATACAATAAATCAAGTGTTTTTATGTTAGGCCCTTAAACATTTTAGCTTATGTGGATTGTACAGCTGTTATGTGAAGCAAATCATAATTTGGAAAAAGAAAGATACATGCCACTAATTCATGAACAAAATAATTAGGCAAAATAGTATGTTACTCATAAAAAAAGATTTTAGAGATTTCAACTTTCTGCCCATAAATGCATACGTTTGCGTAAGACTGCATACTGCTACTACTAGAAATACCTTATTGAGGAGCCATGTATGCATTGGCTTGAACACAATTTAATATCTCACGTCATCTTAGTGTTCTAGTTATTTCACGTATTTTAATCGTTCTGTTTGGTATTGTGAGTTTTTGTCTTCATATTTTCATAGCAATCGAAATTCCATAATGAATTTATAAATTCGTGGAACCAACAGAAATGGAAATCATATTACATTCTTATCTCCAATGTTGCAGCTGTAGAATAAATATAAAGTAAAATTTCTTCAACTTATTTGGGGATGATGTTAAATAAAATAAGTTGATTAAGGTAACGTGATTTTAAAAAGCTCATAAATGGATATTTTTCAGGATATTTAGTGTCACTTAGATTAGAATACATGTAAAAAATTGTTTTAAGGACATTTTGACAAAAAAAAATTACTTAAATACAATATTTTGGTAAAAAATTAATTTAGAATAACCTTTTTTCAAAATGTTCTCCTTTTATAAAAAATGCTTCTAAAATATTAATATTTTGCTTATATAAAGTGAAGACTTCTCCAGAGTGTCTGAACTAGGATTTTTGAAAAATTCACATTATTTTCAGAGTTCCCACCAATTGAACTATATATATAATTATCAGCGTTTTTTTTTTTTAAATTTCTCCCCTCTTTGTTGTAAAACATGGATAAATCCATTTCTATTTTATATATATTTCAAAAATTCTAGTTGAGCCTCAGTAGAGAGGTCTGAGCTATATACAGGCAAAATATTATTATATATATAATAGAAGCAATTTTCACAAAAGGAGAATATTTTGATAAGGGTCATTCTATATGCTCATTTTTTGTCAAAATATTGTACTTAAATAATTTTTTATTGTAATACTATTCTTAAAACAATTTTATATACATTTTCTAATCTAAGTGACACTGATGTTAGTCATCCTCACTGGAATGACTGACTTCGAGAGGTCTACTACTGACGAAGCTATCAGTACTCCTTCTTTGCGAGTTGTCTGGGTCCGGATAATCAATTAGGCCAAATCGGAATGTTCTATTTTCTGCTACCAAACCGGGGATTATACATTCAGTTCTTGGTGATAATGAGAGTGAGGATTTTGCTATAATTTTTTGGTTGGATTCAAATTGAGTTTGTAAGCCAAAAGAGTAAATGTCTTTAAATTGCTATCTTCAAAGTCCCAAATTTTAAAATTATTGTTCTTCAGAAAATCCAGTCCAAGAATACAGGGATTGGTGATATCTGCTATATATGCCGTATGGTAATAGTCTACATTCCCAAACCTTAGGGTGACGTTAGTTTTCCCATGAACCTGAATCTTGTCACCCGTCACTATTTGCAAGGAAACGCAGAGCGGCGTACAGATAATACTGTTTTGAGTTTTGTGCCAAATCTTTTCTGATTATAGACACATTGGCACCATTATCAAAAAACCATGCGGCAGGAGATATTATTAATTTGTCCTATTACGTAAAGTTCCTTGTCGCCACCATTTACTGCCGTAATCTGAAGAGTTTTGTGAGGGGGCTTTTCATTATCTAGCAACCCTCCACCCGCGGATGGTATATTATTAGTTTTCCTGTTTGGAAAAGAGACGGTTTTTCTCTTCTTTCCTTGCTCGAGGACAGTTTCTTCTCCCGTTATCCCGTTGCACCCCATCCCAGCACTTGAAGTTGCGTTTTTCTTGGTTCCAAATTCCAGCCTTTATGGTTCGCATTCCTCTTCAATTTCTCCATCTCCTTTAGCAATCGAGATTCACACGGCTCATCTGCAATTTCCCCTAGCTCCTCGGATGGAATGGCGATCTATCTTTGCGACTGGCTTGAGTGACGGCCTCCAATTTCAGGGCATATAACAGTGTAGATTTAAGATCTTGGACATCTCCATTCTTACAGCCTTCGGGATTTCCCCATCCTTCAATCCATACACGAAATACTACAAAGAGATCACTTCGCGCACAGTTGCTGGGTGGTCGGAGAAAGCCAAGTTGACGAACCTTTCTACTTCGGATGCATATCGTGCAAGCTTTCTCCCAGTTTTCTGAAGTCTTGTTTTCATCTGCAGACGTGCGTAGTCCTTGGAGTATTCTGGCCCAACCGAAGATCCAAGAGCATTATAGAGGAAGTTCAGTTCAGACGCTCTGTGTCGGAAAGAGTTTGCAGTATTTCGGCGGCTTCTCCTCTAGGGCTGCTGCTAGCTGACATGCTTTCACCCCTTCAGTCCAACCGTTGGCTTCAGAAATTATGGAAAATTGTGTCTTGTATACTTCTCCCAGTTATTTTTTCCGTCATAGGTTGACAGTTTCACTGACACTGTAGAGGCAGTCACAGACACCGGAAAGGTAGACACAGGTACGGGAGGGGAAAGGGCAAAATCTTGCTTTCGTTCTTATTTCCAGAAACTAGAAGCTTCTTTTCGAGATCTTCTACCCCGGTGTGATATAAGGCTAAAATATCCAGCCATTTTTCATATTTTTTTCTACTTTCTCTTTAATCCTTTCTTTTCTTTCTTCTCTACTTTCTTTCTATCTTTTCTTCCAACTATTGCAATCTTTTCTTCAACTTTCAATGCTATTTTCTTCCACGCTATCGAATTTCTCTTCCAAAGAATTCTTCAGTTTTTCTTGACATTTTTAAATATCATAAATGTTATCCATTTATATGCTTTTTCAAAATCACGGTTCCGAACGTAGTCGGATACCTTAAGAAGAAAACGTTTTTTTTTCGAAATTCGTTTTAAAATCAAAATAGTGCAAAAGATTCTCACGCAATAACAGAATCGGTTATACATGAAAAGCCATATGATTTTTATTTTGCAAAAGATTCAGTTTTTTTTTTATGTAATAGTTTTTTTAAATTGATTAAAATGGGAGTTGTAATTTTTAAATTTATTATATTTTTTAAATAAAAATATTAATTAAATTATCTTTGACGCTTTGAGACTGCGTGTTGTGTTTATTTTTTTGTACAACTAAATGCACAAATCCATAGGTAAACAATTAACAGAACATTCAATGCTAAAATTATAGTTACTATTACTCTTCTTGGTGAAATGAGATCTATAGGTAGAAATTAATCCCTTTAATTACAAACTGAAGGCCCAGTGGTGGAGTGATAGCGTATCGCGCTTCCACCCTCAGGACTGGGTTCTACTCCCGGTTGGGCAAGTCGACTCTGCCTTTCATCCCTGCTGCATTGGGTAGATAAATGAGTACCAAGATTGCTTGGGGACAAGCACTGGGAGGTCGCACCTCAGCAGATCGAGATACCTGCGCATGCACCTCAGCGCCGAATGGTCACGTATACTAAGATGGGCATAGTAGGCCTTGGCCCTCATGGGCGGTTGTGCCACTGAGTTTGATAACAAACTACATGATTTACTTAAAATTTGTTAAAGTTTTACTAAATGCTAAAAATATCTATGCAGATATCCCTAAAAGAAATTTAAAAAAATATAAACTATATTTATGTTCATTACAATTTCAAATCATTACACTACATTTTTTCAGAAATTTCTCTCTTTTTTTTATCCTGCTCTAAAAAAATCTTGAAGCATTGACCAAAAAAATAATCATATTTTACTAGGAAGAACAAACATTTAGCAACGAATAGCAAAGAAAACGGTGGCAAGTCACTAATCGAGGTATTTCGGTACTCCTGGATTGTTTGATTCAGTAACCTTTGATCAACTACTAAAAGGTTCCCCCCTTTTTGAAATAATTACTATTACACCACGAAATTATTACAGCGTTCCTCAAACTGTGGGGCCCTCACCCAAAGGGGAATGATAATCTAGAGGGGCACAAGTATATTGGAAAGTCAAAAAAAAAAGACTATTTAAAAATTTTTAATTTACTGAAAGTAAACAAGCGAAATACACTTAGACATAATAAAAATAAAATGCCCTTTACACTGATATAATACACTCATAAATGTATCAGTACTGCTCATGTATTTAATAATTAATTTAACAATTCTAAATTAAAATAGGTTTCATAATTACCAATGACCCATAGACTCGTCATATTTAAAATAATTAATAAAATCGACACTTATCATGATAATTTGTACGGTTTATAATTAATCACTTTAAATGCCAATTAAAAGTAATTGATTCGTTTCTTTAAAACCGTCTTTCACGTAAGCACGCGAATGTGATTGTATTGAGGGAGGGGTAGTAAAAAAATAAATAGGCAAATCCTCTGAAATGAGTAAATCCTTCAAAAACACTATCAAGTTCCTTTAATTGCATTCCCAAAAACTTCGAATATTTTATGGATAGCAGTGCACGAAAAAATTGTCTTCGGAAAGACGTATATTTACGTCTGGGAAAAGTAACGCTTTGGCTGAGCGAGGTGCTTTTCTACTCCCGGGGGAACAAGATTAAAATCGTATTGTAACTTTAGCGTCCAAGTATAGTATTATTGAATTCCAATACATTGTTATTGTTTTGGGGAGGGGTGCGAAGAAAGTTATGATTGAATATTGGATCGCAAACATTGAAAGTTTGGGAAACACTGAATTATTATGTTTTTGCAGGACATTTTGTTCCCAATTTCAATAAAACATGTATAGTCTGTGATACTCGCAGTGATTATCTGGATTTCGCGTATGCTTAATTTGACAACACAATACAAAATATCCGTTCTTCATGTCAAAATAATAATCATGTCATGATTCAAAATGATTTAGTCTGAGTTTGATTAGTGAGAATCTGTATTTACAATTGAAATAATCATTCAGTGATTGATACATTGGGGTTGTAAAAAAGTAACTAAATGGTTTTAAAACATTGAAAAAGGGCATTTTGTGAATATAAATCAAAATAAATATCCAAGGAAGTTAAAAATACTTGAAATGATTAATTATTGTTTTAGTAAAGTATTTTTGTCTAAAGGTATGGGATATTTTTAAATTATATATTAAGAATATTCCCAAAAAATTTTTAAAAAAAAATAATTAACGGATTAAGTTTGTATTAAAACGAAAAGAAAAAAATTCAATAAAAAACAGTGGATTGGTTTTAAAATTAATCTTTTTTTTTTTGTGAGACGGAATTAGTTTATGGAAATAGATTCTAAATTTAACAAATATTTGATATCTCTTATAACTAGTACTACTATAAAAGTGCCAAAATCATTTATAGAGAAAATCACTGCATTTCCCCCCCGAATTTTGGCTCTACTTACCATGGCATATTCCATCAGACCCCTTTGGTATAATTCTGATTGCAAATGCAAAATCTTAACACGTTTGTTATTGGACATGTCCCATTTTCACCACAGTAGCAATCTGAAAGTTGAAAATGATGCATTATAAGCTCATAATAAATTTTTAATATTAACAAATAGACGTTTTTATATCTCGTGATAAAAAGACTATTAAAACCAGTTTTACCTTTTGCAATAGTAGTAACAATTCCTATATTTCATAATAATTCTAATATTTTTAATTTTTTCTTTTAAAAATTGGAAAAAATATCTATTACTTAGAACAAAAAAAGGCTCGTAATGTGTTTGCGTTGAATAGGAAATATGTTGTTGTCATACTCTGAATGAGAAGTTTACATTTAATATATTTATTATGAGAAGTTTAAAATAGATTCCCGAACAAAATTTCAAAGTAGATGTTTCGAAGTATCCGAAATGCCTACTAATTAAGATGACAAATCAGATACGCGCAAAAACAAAACAATCAACGTTGGCGATTTAAAAGTTTTTTTTTAAATTTCAATTTGGAATGTTAATTTAGATTAACATTAAGTGTGATTTAATTCCCTAAAAAAGCGGTTTTACAACTGTGCAAACTGTGGGGCATCCTCTAGGGGGCGTAATATCTCACGTAGTGGGTGAGAACAGATTGAAAAGTCAAAAATAAAAGATTTAAAGTACAGTAGAATGTCGTTTATCTGAATCAATTGGGACGGGCACCGTTCGGGTAACCGAAAAATCGAATGCGATCCATGCGGGATATGAAACCGGACACTATACGAATATTGAAAATCATCACATGCGGGAAACGTACTTGAAGAAGAGCAAAATAGGTGCAAAATGTCGCAATTTTATCTTTATTGTGGAAAAAATCACTTGTTTTTCGCTGTACCATTGTACACCCTTTTTGCTGCAAGGTCTCTGATTCACTTGAGCAGCAGTAGCTAGTAGGACGCAAGGACGCAAAATTTAAAATGGTTTCTCGGCTTTTCTTATCTCGGAAATTGTTGACACATTCCTACATTATAAAAATGTGGCAGAGACGCTCCATTTTCTTCCTTCGCAGAGATGGTTCAATATTTCAAGCTTTGTCTCTATGTTCAAAAACGTTGCGCTTCCGTTTTGAATTCGAAGCCATAGCAGCTCACAACTCAACAAAAGAGCACGTATGCACCCCTCACTTGGAAACCATTTGATCTAATATTCCGCGCAGATGTTTACAAATTATACAACTGAAATTCCCCAAATATCCCTGACCTTGAGTTTTCCCGTCAATTACGGACTCATGCGAAATAACCGTTGAGCATTTGCACTGTTCGAAAACGTATTCATATACTGTTGAAGCAAAACCTTCCTTTTTCCTTTCCTTCCTAGTCAGGCGCCAGCGCGCCACTGTTAATTTATTGCTTTGATCAGTGTAATCTTTATTTTTTATTTCAGAATAAAACTAGATTTCAAAATGAGATGTTGATACTATTGATTTTTTTTCACAGTACATGAGTTAAAAAAAAAAAAGGAAAACTGGTTCGGATATTTGACGCTCCGGATAATTGACTTTCGGATAGACGACGTTCTACTGTAAGTGTTAATTTACTGAAAGGAAGCAAACCGAAACACATTTTGACATAATAAAAATTAAATACACATTTACCCTGATATAATGTGCTTATAAAAGTATCAGTACTGCACAATATTTTTGATAATTAATTTATCAATATTAAATTAAAATCAAGATTAATAATTCCTAGTGCCTCCCATGGGTTTGACATATACAAAATTTAATACTTATCTTCATAGTTTGCAGGGTTTATAATTAAAAGTGGTATTGTAGCTCTAGCATCACAAAATACATTTTTATTGGGTTTAATGCATTGCTACTGTTTATGAGGGGGGATGAAAATTATGATTAAAAAATTGGGGCGCAATATTGGAAGTT
>BMAV01012535.1:0-73163 GCA_019973955.1 Trichonephila inaurata madagascariensis
TAAAACCCCATTCCATTTTAAAGAAAAAAAAGGGGGTTATTTATTGCAAGGGGAGGGGGGTCATAATAATTTGATCCCACAGTGTATATATGTCTGTTACATCATCCCTAACATAACTAACTCATCGGGTGTATACAACTTATTGGTGATGCATAATTTTGCGAGTAGCAGTGAAAGATCATACATATGCTCTTAAAGTAAGAGTATAATACATCACTCAATAATCATTCATTATCGAGAATATATGAACAGTAAAATTCCCAAAATAATCTCTTTTGCGAAAATTCTACTCACTCCCCCTTTATAATTAATTTGAACGTTTCTTGCATTTTTGAAAATATCTTACAAACCAAAAATTTTATCTATTAAATAATAAAATTTTAAGATATAAAGATTTATATAAAAGTAACCCCCCTTTTAATTTTAGAAAAATTAATATGAAGTTAGAATAAAACAAATGTATATTTATAGTAGTTGATCTACAATTTAATGTTACACTGTGAAGCATTGCGAAAACTATTTTTACATTTAGAAAGAAACGTACCCTCGAGACTTGGTGAAAATAATAAACCCGGAACAATTTTCGCTTTAATAGTTATCCCGTCCTAAATTTAAGAGACAACTTACTTCTCTGAAATGAATAAAGAGCATTCTTAGAGATTATTACATAAATCAAGAACTGAAATACTTCTTGTGACTGAAAGATAAACAAGTTACACAGCATTAACCCACACAGTCCCTAAATATGAATTCTTCTAATATGAAGAATTCCTAAAATAAACAAATAGCATCGCCATTCAATTCATAATTTGAAGGTATCTTACAGCACTTCAAAGAACAATTTCTTGTCCCTAAATATTTTTTATCCCAAGTTGAATCCTTATCACAGATTTCTTGCAAAAGTTGATAGATTCTAGACCTCATTTGTGGAGCACTTGCATTGCTTCAAGTAGTCACGCACGCAAATCGATTCGGGTTAACCACACCCCGTTTTAATAAGCATTCATAGGCTAAACTCAGTTATCAACATTCACCATTATTATGGGAATAAAATATCCTGTAAGGTATCCGACTGCCCTAAAATTGCGAATTTTGCCAACAATTGATAATTTCTTTATGATTTTGTTTTATAGGCCATCGTATTAGTTTTATAAAATACCAAGTTTATTATTTTCCATTCACTAGAACAAAAATTACAAGAATTTTAGTAAAAGCATAAATCACTACTTTAAGCAAGATATCATATACATTTTACTCGGAATGTGTTTTTTTGGAAATGCTTAAGCGGGGACAGCGAATGTCCCAAAAGTTTTGAAAATAATTAACTGAAATTTTTGTGCATGTTCTGCATCATAGAAGTGTTCAAGTGTTCTAAACTTCAGATTTATCAATCCCTGTTTTATTACAAAATTTACAGTCACTTATGTGAATATAATCACTAATTTTTTAAGCAATTTCATGCACCAAAACAAAGTGCTCTAGTTTTTGTAAACATTAAAATATCTCTTATTCTAAACATCATTTCAAAAATAAAAATATTCGAAGTAACACATAAAAATTGAAAATTGAAAATTTGTTCATAAACCATTTGTTTTTAACCATTTTTTTCCATTTTAGTAATAATAATTCTCTTTCTTTTCTTAATTTTAGCATATTTTTCTTAAAATGTACTAAATAAATCTAAAAACCACAAAAAAAAAAAAAATCCCCACCCATCCATTTTCTTAAAAACAGTTGTCGCAAGCAGTTGGATACCTTTAAAATCTGTATAACTGAAATAAAAATATAGACATTTTTATTTTCAAATTTAATTCGAGTTCAAGGTCATAAGCAACTAGTTTAAAATTCTATGTAGTTCACTATATTTGCCCAATCTTCGATTAGATAAGGAGTCTTTTTAATCAGAAATTAAAAACTATAAAGTTTCAGAGTACTCAAATATAGAGGTAAAGTCGTGTCTATAAATGTTTAATATAAAATGATGAACAAAAATGCAGCTTGTATTGTGAAATATAGTGATTCTCCATCCATTTTAGCTGTAACAAACCGTGAAGGACAATGCCTCTCTCACGAATCGAAATGTATCGGAAAATAAGACTCTTCGTAAATCATTAATGATGATGTATCGTAAATCGAGAAGGCTGGATTAGTAGGTATTGCATTTTATTTGGATCAATAATGTTTCTAATTCTACTGTAGATACCGGATGTTCTAATGAAAAATTATTTAAAATGTTTTGAAAAATAATTTTAAATTAATCCTTTTTTAATTAAAATATGAAAAAAAATACAAAGATTTTTTTTAAAAAAATTTACTCCTTATTTTCATGAAAAGGAGATGCAAAAATTAATTCTTTTTTCATATGGTCAGTTCTTCTTTAAAATGAAATAGTGTTGAAGTTGGTTGAGTATATCTAGATTTTTAAACAATTGTAAAGAGAGAAAAAAGATGTTACTATTCAGACTTTTTTCCGGTTTCTCCTTTCGAATACATTTGAATAATTTCATTTTACTTCAATTCAAATTGTTTGCTTATTATTTATTTAGTAAAGGATAGTTACCATCTTTATATTTACTTCTAACTCTTCATAATTTTTGTTATGTTTATTTTTATTTCAGATAGTTGAGATCAGTATCAGAAAAGAAGTAAATTAAAGTTCAAATTAAAAACAAATAAAATGTGAAAATATTGAAAATCAAACAAATTAATTTTAATTATATTGCATATTTATTATGATGTACAATTATTTTCTTTATTCATTTTTTTATGTATAGTTTGAATATACATACATATAGTTTAATTCAACGAATTTGTTTTTATGTTTTTTTTACGAATAAACTTTAATGAGATTATTTTTAACCATTTTAATTCTCTGTTTGCATAATCAATTATAATGAACTTGAATTACACATTTATCTATAAATCTACTTTCGAAATTAATATTTGTGACTGTTTTATCGTTTACCATACGTTTATTCAAAAACGTTTGAGTTTGGCGTAATATTTGGACGCCAAGCTTCGTTTCCAAGGTAACGCTGCCATGTGTTGTAAAGTAAATTAACATTGAAGGAAAAGTAATCGTTTTTCATTGTTGACATTCACTTGTGTGCATTTTTGTAACAGACATTATAAAGGATATTGATTGTTTTCGTCGGCACCATATTGATTTTGTAACTACATTGAATGATATATTTAGACAGCGCTTAAAATATAACTAAGTTATAGTATTCATTGTCATCCATTATTGAAGATTCCATGTGATGAGTAAAAATTTGATAAACATTATTTAAAAGTACAGTTTTGCTTAAGGGGAGTTAAATTAAACAAATAAGCAATTCTATCACGAAACTAAAAATAATAATGATTATTATTTGAGTTTTAAACACGTTTACCCCTTTCAAAATTAAAACTAATTTATAGTTTGATATGCATATTTGTTTAGATCTTTTTAGGAAAGGTTAAACTGTAAATTGTTATAACACTATATTTAAAAAATACAATTCTTTGAAATTCATATATAAATTAATATTTCCTGGCTCTTATAATAACTAGGCAACTCTATTTAAAAACATAAAAATTAATTAGAGCATCAAATGAAAACATCATCTATGAAATCTCATACGTAAACGAAAATGACATTTATTTTGACAAAAAGAACACAATCATCTGTTTCGTAAGTAATTGATAATTTCAATTAAGCACATCGGAAATTGCGAATCACAAAATGTTCTATTTCGAAAGGAACATAATATCTCCTTTCTAATTAGTAAAATATTCTTAAATACTAGAAGCAATCTTCTATTCTTAATTAAGGAAGTGTAATTAATTATAAAAGGGAAAATAGCTCAACAAGTAAGAGGATAATTTTCTACCAGAAGTTGATGACACTTCAAAATTTTCGCAAAACCCTAACTTTAAAACTTTATTGAATATAATGATTTATAAGGAAAGTAACGAACGATGTCTAAGACGAACAAGTTATCTAAAATAAGAATGCTTAATGTCTTTAAGTAAGCTCTTTCTATGTATACATATATTTCAATTAGTTTAATATTTATTTTAATTTACATTAAAAAGTTTTATTGACTTTGTTAATTATTTTTAATAATTAGATAAAATGTGATATACATGAAAACAGTAAATTTTGAATTTTATGGTAAAGTACAATGTAAGAGATATCAATATATCTATGTTAAATATTTGAATATTTAAAATATTCGTTCTCTAACATATGTATTTTCTTACTAAAATTTTTCAGTCTTAAGGACGCTACACATATATAACTTCATTACTTGCGCACGCGGGCAAAAAATTTTGTTCTGTATAAACTGTTTTGATTTTGAATTAAGCATTCTTTTCTTTTTATTCAAGGGTTTCTTGTATTCATTAACTTTTTAATTTCATTAATTTTTCCGTTTCTATTTAGTAATTTTTTTTATCGTATTATGACTAAAATTTTGTTTAAGTGCTTGAACATAAGTGGTTATAGTAGAACAGTTTGGTTAATTATCAATAGAAGAAACCAATATTAGAAAGATAAATATTAAAAATATATATAAACGATGCATAAATTGAATAAATAACTGCTTAAATAGATTATTTTTTAATCCATTGTTCCAACTTTTAATTATTAGAAGGTTTAAAATTACAAAAAAAAGAGATGTAATGTAAGTGAAATGTACTTAACAAATTTACATAATGATGATTTTTCTTTAAACTAATCAAATATGATGCTATTTACGATTGCTTTTAGAAACTTAAAAATCTATTCATGTTATAAATTTAGTTACGTAATTCTATGATTTAATATTTACATATTATTGGCAAAAACATTCAAATAAGAATCGTGGTTTTATTTAAAATTGACCCTTATGTTATTTTTAAAAAATTTAATTATTTTAAGTAAGTTAAGGTTTTTTCTTATGTAAAAGTCTTTATCAACTTTCCTTTTGAAGACTGCACATGATTTCACGCGTTTCGTAGTCCCTCCAACACGTGGCTCTCCCCATCTAATACCAAGCGATAAATTTTATTTTCACTCACCCCATCTCACTGAATAAGCTGCTTCTTTCCAATCCGCTGATGTCCGAGTGTCCGGTCGTTTTTCTACATAGAATATCGAACCAGGCTGCCTCCGTGGTGGGGATAGACACCGCATATCCACACAACACACGCTGGACTGAGAAGTCCCTAAGTTAGGGAAACCTCTGATTAGAATGCGCGACTGCGTTCCTCCCACCCCGTCGACCCCCTCGCAACACCCTTGGCTCCGATGTCCAACGATGGCCTTCTGCTTCTGTTTTATTCGTTTTTCTTTTTATTTTATTTTGCGGGTCGATAAATAATTCTTTGCTTTTTCCGCTGACTGGAAAGCGTCCAAGGAAAGAGAGAGAGGAATAAAATCGTCTGCGTTCGAGGGTTGCTCTGAGATGATCGTTTTCTGAGAAGATTCGTGTTTGGAGAGGACCTTCTCGCGATTTCTCTTTCAGACGATAAAACGAACGTCTTTATCGAGAAAAAAAGCAATATTTTGAGAAAAGAGATTAGGGTTTGATGAACTCGACACGCACCTTGAGGCTGTTGTCAGATTTTGAAGGAGATCGTTTCTACGAAATAACAATTTAACGATATTCAATGCCCTGTGAAAAATATGTTTAGCTGTAAGTAGCGGTACTTCCTGGTTTACTTTGCTATTTTAAGCAGAACTTATAGAGATCGTTATTATAATAACATATTAAATCTTTTATATATATATTTTCGAATGTAGAAATGAGAGACCATCTCTTTCTACTAATAGTAAATTACATTAAATATATTTATTCTAATGAGGAATTTACATCTGTACTAAATTAAATTTAAAAACAGTCCTTCAATTTTTTTTTAAAAATTACTAATCGATTTCTTATTACAGCAGCTGTTTCTCAAACTGTGGGGAGCCTCCCGGGGGTGATATCTCTACGTGGGGGCGCGAGAATATTGAAAAATCGAAAACAAAAGATTATTTAAGAAAATTATGAAATTTGAAAGTAAGCAAACAAAATACATTCTAACATAACAAAAGTGGCCGTCGTAGGCGAGTGGTCTAGGTATCGGATCGTGGCAGGTTTTGTCTCGAGTTCCAGCCCAGTACCACTAAAGACCCACCGTGTAGGGGAGCCATCATGTTAAATTTGTTTAGAGTTTAATGTCCTCCCGTTGGTGTGGTGTAGTAGTTAGGAGAGGGAGGAGCCAGCTCAGGTGTCGTTCGATTCACTTGACCATGGTTCAAAATTATGTGGTCCGTCACCCAAAAGCCCTCGTGTAGCTGAACAATGTGAAGTTAATATTCACTCACTCACTCACTGACATAATAAAAAATAAAATCCCGGTTTACACTGATATAATACACTTATAAATGTATCAGCACTGTGATCAATGTATTTTATAATTAATTTAACAATACAGAGTTGTATAAGAATAAGTTTCTTAGTTACTAATATCTTCTATGAGCTTGTCATATATAAAATAATATCCAAAAACTAACATTTACCTTGGTAATTTTTTTGTACGGTTTATAATTAATCCCTTAACCTATTAAATTTACACAATTAGCTTCCCAATGCCATACTTTTCCACGTAAGCGCGCGTTTGTGATGTATTGGGGAAAGCAGGGGGTGGGGAGAAGAATAATAAATAAGGAAATCCTCTAAAAAAAATAAATCCTTCGCAAACACTGTCAAGGTCGTTTTATTTCATTCCAAAAACTTCAGAATAATTTTATGGATAACAGTGCAAAGAGAAGATCGTACTTCAGAAAGATGTGTACATATGTAGATGTATACATGTATGTACGTTCAGGGCAAATGACGCTTTGGTTAACCAAGACGTTTATCTACGTCGCTGGCATTTAATGCCGTGGTATAGCTTTAGTGTCAAAGTATAGTATTATTGAATTTAATACATTGTTATTGTGTGGAGCGGGGGGAGGGGATGAAAAATTTTGATTGAATATTGGGTCGCAAATAGTGAAAGTTTGAGAAACACTGCATTAAAGAATACATTTTGAAAATAAAAGATGTAAATAAACTTGAAGAAATTTTGGTGCACACAAACCACAACATGCATCACATCGTGTCAACATATGAAACAGATATATATATATATATATATTGTTTCGGCTAATTATATTAAGACTTTATTTTCACTGAAGATATGTATAGTTGTCTTTCTTACTAGTCTTTTACTATTTTAAAGAAAGATCTGCCATCTGCAAAAGCGGGGTTAAAGAAAACTAGTATGAAGTAAAAACAACCGCATGTGGCTAGTGCGGAAAAAAAAAAAGCGCGGATGCTTGAAGGTTGAAACTGTAGAACTGTTTCTTCCTTTTTGCTGTACATATAGTTGGAAAAACATGTTAAGAGATTAAAGTGTAAGATTTCAGACAAACTCTCTTGTTGTATTCGCGTGATACATGTACATGCCATTAAAATTGCTCCTATTGTTACGTAACTTTTAAGTTTTCAATAAGTCATTTAAAAATGATTATATTCAACTAGAATAACTATTTACTTTAATTTATAATGGGAAACAATTTTTCTCATAAATAATTTCTTTGTTCACTATTTTTCTTAATTTTTACATTTTCTAACTTACTTAAATGACATATTTTTTAATATCTTTCTTAAAACATTGCTTTAACAAATTAAATCAATTGAATTTTTTAATTTTTTAAATGGATTTTTTTGGTCATTGTGTTGTGATACTTATTTTTCATAATTTATAAAACTTAGAATATTCTCTTTCTGAGAATTTTATTATGTTATATTTACTCAAAATTTTTGTTTTGAATGTAAATAAAAAATGGATTATTCAAAGTATATATGAAATGATATTGCTTTTTTATATTCATAGCTTCGTTTATCACATTGCTAAAGGATAAGACAAGAAGTACCAAATAATAACATAGTTTTATTATTGATTATTTATATAATCAATAATAATACTATGTAGCTCTAAAAATAATTTGCTAAATTGAAATAAATGTAACGGAAAGTTGTTTAAAATGCCCATTTTCTAAAACATACAAAGTGATTATAATTTAGAAGAATTTAATATTTTTAGAATGAAAATTGTGGATCATACTTAGGTTATATATATGATAAATATTTTCGAAAACTAAATGTGGAATTGTAATTTTCAAAAGATATTCATCATAAATATTTTAATAAAATAAAAAATAATTGTAAATAATGTTCAAATAACACAGTTCGAACATCTTTGTTTAGAAATATGAGAATTCTTTTAAAATCATTGCTAACAATTTTCTTAATCTTATTTGTATGCATTATTAAACTCTCTAGAACTGATATCTTTGTAAATAGATATTTAATCCATTCCTTGAATGAATTCCTTTATGGCTCACTTTTACTTATCTAAATGAAATCATAGAAGCATTAAGGAAATGAAATTAATTAAATGATAAAAAGAAAGAAACTTTCGAACGATTTAAAATATGTCTCATAGAATTTAATTAGAAAATTATGCACATTTATCATTAAATCGTTACTTATTCTTCAGATCAAATGATATCATTTCAGAGACTTAAAATACTTTTTAAAGAGAGAATATTCAGCTATTAAAATGCTTTTTCTTTTCAATACATCCACTTAAGGGCTTGAGATTTAAACCGATTCATAACATTATACTTGTAGTCAGGAATAAATCAAAATATGTGAGTTTACATTGAGGTAGATGCAGAATACTATGTTTTTGAATTATTTATTATTTTATAAGCTGTATTTTTACCTACAAGAATTTGTTAAAAAATTTTCGATATTAAATCTAGCGAATAAGTTAACTTTTGTTGGTAGCCAAACGTTCTTCCGTTTCATATTTTTCATATTTTATTGATAGTGCAGAAATTATTCAACTTTTTTTAAAAATTTATACACTAATCACAATTATTTTGATAAGTAGAAACTTAAGAAATATATTGGATGAAATTTTAAGTAGAGAGTAAGAGTAACATTCTCTGATAGGACCAATGTATGTAGTTGCAAATGTAGAAGATTTAAAAATTACGAAAAAAATACTTGTATTTTAAAATTATATTTAGATCCAAAATTATATTCTATAAGAAAAGAAAAATAAGGATATAGCATACTTCATTAAGGGGACATGGTACGATTTACACAAAAATTTTAATTTAATGATTTTCATATTTTTTTGGTCGTCTCTTATGAGTATGTATAATGTAAAACAAATTTTGAGCTCAAAATTTCATAAAAAGCTAATCATTTAACTTTTTAAGGGAAAAAGAAATTTATGGAGTGATTTTAAAATGCTACTCCTTCTACAAAAATTGACGTACACGCAGGAAATTTGATTTACAAGTACGTCAACCTATGTATAACATAAGTTGGTGTGGGGTATTTCGATAACATGATTGGTATTTGTACAATACTTCTTTTTATTAATGCTATTGAAAATTCATGAAAAAATGTGTAAATTCTAACTTCAATTATTTTTAAAAATATAAGTATTGCTTTGATTGAAAAATGCATACCAACTTTTGTTCCACATACTATTATCAACAAGAGAAAAAAACATTCCAAGTATTAAGCTCAATGCAAAAAAAGTCTTAGCATTTTAAATGAAGACAAACTAGTTATTTTATCTTTCTGAGATAAGTCAGTTTAAAGTTTTGATTTGCCTTTGGAATGTGAATAAAACCAATCGTAAAAGTTATAATAACTCTGCGTTTTTTACACTTAGAGCTTTCAAATTTTGTGAGTTTGTAAAAAAGTATATAAAAATAATTTTAGACTAAAGAAAATTAGATTTGATTTTTGGACCAATTTTTGTCAATTGAATCGTACTGTGTCTCTTAATATTAATAACGGTTAAATTTAACGAAACCACATTATCATTACATAAGCTGTAACAAATTAATAACATTTATCATTTTGACAATTACCAAATTTAAAAATAGATTTAAAAAGAAGGAACTGAGTTGTCCGCTACACGGGACTAATTTATGACTCTTGGTTTTAAACAACAGCTCTAAGTTAGTGTAAAAAGATTTTGAACAAATACCAGCAGCTTCGTGCGGCGAGAAACTCTCTTAGTGTAAAACAGTACCGCAACTGAATATTCCACACAGATTACACTACACAAACAAATCAAAAACAAACAAAACGTTGTCATCGCGAAAAGGCTAAATACAGTCGATTGCGTTGGTAAGAAGCACTAGAATAAAACTATTTATTTTACAGAAAATACATATAATATAGAAATTGTAAATACTACTAAGAATTGAATTAGAAATTAAATATAGCATATAAATGAACATACAAAGCACATTATTAATAAAAATACAGTTTGAATAATAATAAAAATGAAGAATAATAATAAATACAATTCCACTAAACATGCAAACAAACAAAACGTTACCATCGCAAAAAGGCTAACTATTGTTGATGCATAGATAAAAAGCACGATAATAAAACTATTTATTTTACAGAAAATATATAAAAAAAGGGGATTGTAAATAATAATAATAATTAAATAGAAATTAAGTATAGTATATAAATGAACATACATAGCACATTAATAATTACAATTTGAATAATAATAAAAATGCAATTTCATCCACCAATGAGTAATTTATTGAAAACGTTCTGTATGAAAAAGTATTTCAATAATCTGAATGTTACTTCATTTAGAAACTTAATGTTTAACATTCCGATGAATTTGCTTTATTTGAGAAGCTCGGGGAAATATTTATTTGATAAACATCATAATCTTAATCTGCTTATAAAATCTTTGAATAATCAGTATCAAAAAATAAAATAAACATGTGGGGAAGTTTAATTTAACTCTAATTTGCAAGACGTTTGAAATTTCCATCATAACATTTAGTGAAAAAAAATGCAATCAGAAAACAGGTATGTATGAAATTGGTTGTTGCTGGCAAATTTTTTCACAACTATCGCGAAATTAAGAACATAGTTGTCAAAAAATCACATGTCACAATCATTATAGTGGATTTGAACTTGTTATTCCACTGTTTGTTATAGTTGGAAGAAACGTGTGATTTGTGTTGAATACCTTTTTATAACTAATCTGACACTTTTTAATTAAAGTGATAATGAGTGGAAACAAGTAATAAAAAGTTTTAAGTCAATTCCTACTTAGATCAACAAAGAAAAATTTTGTTTCAACTGCTTTTAATTAAATAGTTACAATTAATATAAATTTGTATATACATATGACAGAATCACAACATTAGATGGTAATTCCAACCAATACTCTTAATTAATTATAATTAATGTATCGTATTGTCATCCAAAGCAATCGTGTTTATAAAATTTAAGTTCAACTGAATGCTTTAAAACGAGAAAAAAACATTTTTAGGTTTTGATACAAGTCGCAAAAATGGTCGCCAACGTGACTGTGTTTGTAATTCTTTAAATAATTAGCTTTAATAAATTAATTTTTATTAATTCTAATTATAAATTATTGTACTTGTCTTCCAAAATAATCATGCATATTAAATTTCAGGTCAATTGAGATCTTAAAATGTATTTTATTTAACGATTGAAAATTCCACCAAGATCAATAAATAAATAAATATATAGAGAGTGTGAGCTAATAGTAGGAATTGAAAAAGGGTTGTTTTTTTCTTTTGCATTTCTGTTACTTTATGTGCAATTTATATCAAATACCCCAAATGATCTTCCTAAGACCATGCGACAGAAATTTACATATTATGCATTTGTTCCTCTTCTAATGTATGACAAAAATGTTACTTACTATATATATGTCTAAGTTATATTATTTTTGCAGAGAAATTTAGAAGAGAGAACATTGAAGTTACTAGGATCAGTTAAATGGCGATTGGTTAACAGAAGATTGGCCTTGATCACTAAAACTCTGACAACGAGAATAATAATAATTATAATAATAATAATTGATTTTAATTATCGTCAGGAATAAAAAGGTAACAAAGATATATTATTTTTTACTTATTTTGCACTGCATTGTTAATTTGTATGATGATGGATATTTCCATGATACTGTTTTTTTAATTATTTCATATTATACATTTATGTCGCAGGAAAATGATGAAATTAGGAATTTCATCAAATCCCTAACGGAAATGATCAATTTAAAGGGAGATGTTAAAGAAACGTCTCTTCAAAGTAATTTTCCTGATGAAAGAAGAATTTGAAGCTGATCTGTTTCAGTGAAATAATGAAATAATATTGTCAAGAGTTTATAAGTGTTTTTTTTAACAAATATGGTGCATTATTAAATGTACAAGTAACTAATACAACAATAGTCAATGAAATACAAATTATTTATTCAAAACTGATTAACAAATAATTAGAAAATTTGGCTTGTACTTTTATGTGTAACATCTTTCCTCTCGGTTGCTTACACACTAAAATATTAATCCCTATGGTGTCATTTTTTGAAAGATATGGTGGTGATATTTTGAGGGTCGATAGTACTACCTGTATGGTTAGGAAGTACAAGGACTCGACCTCCCAGTGTTCCTCCCCCCCCTGGACAGCCTTTTGCCAATGCAAATCCAGACAATTTCATTGCATATTACTTAAACAATTCAGGGATTTGATAAAATCACTTGCTTTCATGAGGGAAATGACCCTGAAGAGACACGTTATTTTAACATCTCCCGTCAATTGATCCTATCTCTTAGGGATTTGATTAAATTTCTAATTTCGTCTTTTTCCTGCGACACTTATACTAGGATTTTTTAAACTAGGCATGAATTACATAACCCTTTATTTATTTTCAAAAAAAATTTAAGCAAAGAAAAGTTGACCCGACTCTGATATAAAAGGAGATTATAATATTTTCTTTTAAAATCTTAAGAAAGTAGAACGTTTAAAAAAAGTATAAACCGTTTAAAAAGCGCCCAACGCTGTGATTTTTTCTGGAAAAACTACTTTTAATTTCCCAGCAACACCTTTATAAATATTTTTTAAAATTTCCTTTAACCTCTGTTCAGTCTTTTTCGCGAATATCCTTCTTGTTTTCAAAATTTTTATTTAATTAAGTAATTCAAAAAAAAAGGCCAGGTTCATTCACACGGAAAAATTTTTTCATATCAAAGCAACTCTAAAATTTTAAATTAAAAAAAAAAAAAACCTTTTAAACATGAAGTTTTTTAAGAAAAATTAAAAGATTAATTTTTTTAGGAAAGTTTAATTATTTTTAAATTTATATATACATGAAAAAAAACTTTTTTTTTCATATCAAACTTTTTTTTAACCCAAAACAGTTCTTAAAAGTGGATAATGTTTTTTTTTCCAATACATTTTTTTAAAATTGGGTAATAAATCAGAAAAAAAAAAATTATTTGCTTTTTTAAATTTTAAAAAAAATTTATTTTTGAGTTCGAAAACCAAAAAGATTTTTCAAAAAAAAAATAAATAAATAAAAATTTTTGCTGTTTTTTTTTTAACACTTTTCAAAAAAAATTTCAAGATTGCATTAGAGGCATCAAAAAAATCCCTTTTTTATAAAAAAAGGGAGAAAAACCTTTCAATTAAAAATTCCCGCCAAGCATTAACTTTCCTAAAAGTTTTTGGTTTTAAAAGAACATCAGAAAAACTTTGATCACAGCTTTTTTAAAAAAAACCCGATACATTAAAAATTTTATTCAGTTAAAATCGTCTTTTTGGAAAAAAACGTGCTAAAAATATTAAAAATGTCTATGGTTATCTTTTCTTTGAATGTAAAAAATTTGAAGATTTGTGTATAAGGACAAAATGTGTTTTTGTGTGTGTGGGGTGTGTGTGTGACATCATTAAAAAAAATTTTAAAAAATACACTTGAATATTTTGAGTTACATTTTATATATATATATATATATATATTAGGTTGGTAAAAAAGAAATCCATTATTTTTTCGGTAGATGGCTGTAGTGTCGATATCTCGTGAAGTATCAATCAAACCATTTCAAATTTATGCTCGTTGTAAAGGTGACATTTCACTCTAAAAAAATTCTTTTGTTTTTTTTTGTTTGGTCCATTCAGTTGTGAGTTACAGGGTGTTAAAAATGGAAGTAAACAAAGAGAAAATTCGGTACATTTTACAGTTTGTCTTTGATAAAGGCGAAAATGCAAGCCAAGGGGCTGAAATTGTAAATGGTGTTTATGGTGCCGATACTGTGACAGCTAATTATGTGCAATTTTGGTATCGTCGATTCCGTTCAGGCATTTTTGATGTTAAAGATGCACCTCGCACAGGCAGGCCCGTCGTCAAAAATGTCGCTAAAACCACAGAAATAATCGAAGTTGACCGGCATGTTAATAGTCATAGCATCGCTCAGAAGCTAAAGATTGATCATAAAACAGTTTTAAACCAGTTGCGCAAAGTTGGATTGAAAAAGCTCGATGTTTGGGTGCCACACCAATTAACACCAAAAAACATGATGGATCGAATTCCCATCTGCGAAGCCTTGCTCAAATGGAAAGAAATCGACCCACTTCTTAAGCGAATGGTGACTGGGGATGAGAAATGGGTCATGTAGGATACTATTGTGCGAAAACGATCGTGGTCAAAGAGCGGTGAAACAGCTCAAACGGTGACCAAACCAGGACTCACGGCCAGGAAGGTTCTACTGTGTATTTGATGGAACTGGAAAGGAATGATTTGTTATGAATTGCTTCCGTATGGTCAAACTGTAAGTTCAGATCTCTACTGTCAACAGCTGGGCCATTTGAAGCTAGCTATTGAGCAGAAACGCCCAGAATTGGCCAACAGAAAAGGTGTTGTGTTCTCTCAGGACAACGCCAGGCCACGCATGTCTATAGTGACTCGCCAGAAACTCTGGAAGCTCGGTTGGGAAGTTTTAATGCATTCACCATATAGTCTGGACATGGCACCAAGCGATTACCACTTTTTTCCCGCATTACAAAACTTCCTAAATGATAAGAAATTGGGATCAGAAGAAGATTGTGAAAATCGGTTGCTAGAGTTTTTCGCCAATAAGGACCAAGACTTCTATGAGAGAGGTATCATAAAGCTAGCTTTAAAATGGCAATAAATTATACAACAAAATGGTGCATATTTGACCCAAATCGGACTATCCGAAATATGTTACATAAAGTCTTGAATTCCATGCAAAAATAATGGATTTCTTTTTCCCCAACCTAATATGAATAGTTATTTGTATAAAGAAATTCTAAATAGAGTAAGGATTAAAATTCCTTAGAATAATAATAGTTTAATATTATATATATATAAAAAAATTTATTACTTTTCGTAGATATAGTTACTTAAATATTCTAATATTACATATAAAATTACTAACTATTATTTTTTAAATCATATATAACCAGTGTGTCACTAAAGCAATGGTAGTTTGTAAATTCTCTTTTTAATTTTTATTTCTATTCTTCTCATATTTTTGTTGTGCTACCATTCAGCCATTCCCATGCTTTCAATTAGCATTTGGGTCCAGAATTCGGCAATATTTTATTTATTATACTCAGATTCAGCGTGGGCTCTGAATTTTTGAATGCAATGTTCAGGTAATTTACCTTTATCTTGTAATGGATTTAGATACTCTCTCCATTATTTTCAATAGGTTTTTGCTCATTGTTATTAACATAAAGGAAGAAAGATTGGCTGGCCACAAAACATATTCAATCCCACTTTTATATAAATTATTTTATATATAAATTTCCCTATGTCATCAATGTTTATAATACTGTAGCATCCATTTTTTTATATCTTAAACCCTATTAGAAATTTAATTTCTCATATATCCTTCAATGTCTGGTTATCTTACAATTTCCATTTTTTTCCGGGTTTGCTTGATGAATGTTCTTCTCTCATTAGTAGAGAATTCAGACTATATATATATATATATATATATATATATATATATATAACATGTTTTGAGAAAAAATCAGACTTAATTTTAAAAATGGTCATAATTCAAGGAATTCTCAACATCATCTGACGCTAAGACGCAGAGAGAAAAAAGGAACGCCAAAGTGAAAACTAAGTGGTTTACCACTTAGACACAGATGTTAGAAGTATCGCGGATTTTATAAGTATACTTGAAAGTTAATGCTGACATATAGGGCTATTAAATATAATGATCTGGAATTAGAAATGTTTAGTGTAAAGGCCATATGTTTCGGCAAAATAATTGGGTGATTAATTTGATACTTTAAGATGTAATGAAAAATAAAAGTTAAGTGCTAGATAGGAATTTAATTTTTAATCTAATTTAATTAGCTTTAAATATACATTTAAATTTATATATATATATATATATATTGATGATTTTTATATTTTTCATTCATTTATACACATATATGAGGCATGTCCGGAAACTAAAAACCGTTTTTGAAAACCTTGCTTAAAATTTCTTCCTAAAACAGCATTTATTTTTACAGGGCAGAGCATGTCGAAAACTACTTTCTTCCATAATTACCACCATTGTTCGGATATTCCTCTTATCGGAAAACCAACCAGTCAATACTCTTTTTATAAAAAGATACCACCAGGGAAGGGAGCCGCTGCTGAACAGTGTGGTTTGTCGAAACTTATCATGTAACAATTTTATTTTGAATCGTCTGTTTTCAAAAACTTTCTCGTTCACTTTTTCAAACATACCATCTTTGACAACTTAAGTTTACCCAACCCTTGCTTCGTCATGAATATTGATACGCTTTTCATTGAGTTGTCGAACCCACTTTCTCACTATTCCATACCATTAATACATTTTCATCTTAAATCTATAAGTTATCGATGAATTTCAAATGTCTTAACATTCCTTGCGTTCCAAAAACGGAAAACAGGACGCACTTCACACAATCAGTGGGATCAACAAACATTTTGGACGCTCACTAACACGAATAAAAACTACACAATCCGACTATAATGGCGCAACTGGACATATAATCAATCAGAGACACGCGCGAGAGCGTTGAATTGGGATACTACCGCTACAATTGTGAGAGAACGAAATGGTGCTTGGTTTCTTGACTCACCGTTGTCTCTCTATATATGTACGAGTATGTTTTGTTGCAGTGTCGACAAAATACGTTCTGTACTACATGTTGATAATTGATATGCAAGTATTTACACGAATTCAAGGCGACAGAAATCCAGAATGCAATAAATCACGAACCTTTAAATGCCCGATTATCTTAAAAAATCTAAACATGCACAGTTGCTCACATTCATGAATATCTCGGTTCTAATTAAAAACTCTCTGAGCTGAAAGTACGTATTGAAGTTCAAAGTTTTGCGAAATAGTTTTCGGAACAAAATGGATTTAACCATCATTTAGTGCCTTGTAAAAATTACTCTTAAAACGTTCTAAACTCAGATCACACAGGCGTGATCTTAGGCCTCGGAGCAGGGAAGGCGCAATCACATATATGATACCGTGGGCCCTAGAGGGAAAAACGCTTCATCACACGTGAGTGATAATAGTCCTGAAAGGTTAAACACAAAATTGATGAGGAGGAAGTATTTTCCAAGTTAAAGGAAATTGATATATATATATATATATATATATATATATATATGTGTGTGTGTGTGTGTGTGTGTGTGTGTGTGTGTGTGTGTGTGCACAGCATAAATATTAAAATAGAGTGAATGAAAAGGAGGTCGGTGGCTGCCCTTGACATCAGCTGGTGAACTATCTGCACAACACATCCATTTTTCAATCCCTTAATTTTGCACTCAGCTTTATATGTCTGCTACAATCACGGTTACAGTGAATTAGGATGGTTCCAGTTAATAGTCACTGCCACGCTAACTGGTGGGTGGATAATACAGCCGGCCAATATGACCGTAGCAGTTGTTCTCAGCGTCATAAACAGGATCACATGCGAAGAGGAATCTGATAGGAACAAAAGACGAAACAGAAAATTATACATATTAAAACATGAAAAAAAGGTTGCTGTTGTTAATTGCAGTGAATTATGCAATCAGGCGATGTCACCACTCAGTTTCATATGGTCAGTAGCTGGTTTTAAGGCGTTTTTTATACTGTCGTATGTATTTTTAGGCCTTTTCTAGCACTCTTATTCGATATTTTCCTTCTTCGTTGAAATTTTCGGTTTTTCTTAATGGTTTTTGAAAGCCCCTTTCCTTTTTTTAGACCCAAGTTTTTTTTAGAAACTTCAAATATTTCAGGTGTGCTGCTCATTTCTAAAATTTTTGGTATGTGCTTTTTCTATCTTTTTTTGTTTCTAACATCAACTTAATTTGGGGCTTTCCCCTGTTTTAAATTAAACCCTTCAGAAAGGACCCCCAATTTTTAACCCCTTTGAACGGGACTTTTCTTCCAGAAATTTTCATCCAACCCTTCCCTTTGAAATTTTAAGGTTTTTTTCATTTTTTTAATGTTGTTTTCTTTTTAGAGAGTGATTTAATTTTTTAAAAATTTCAATTTCTTCCTCTGGCTTCTTTGCTTCCTTTTTAAAAAAGAGCCTCAGGGTGTTAATTTTTCTAAAAGGCTAAAAAATATAAATGATAAAATATGTATAACTTTTAAAATTTAAAAAATTAAAATAAAATTTATCTCGTACAAAATTTTTTATAAAAGAAGGGGGTTTCGAAAAGAAAAATATTTAAAATATAATCATATTTTAAAAAATTTTAAGATATAAAAAAAAAACATTTCTAGAAAAATATTAATTAAGTTTTATATTGCGCTGCATTTTCAAAAAGTAGCTTTTAATTATAATACTGCTAATTTTTTTAAAAGTTAAATGTTCTGTAACCTGTATTTTTTATAAAATAGAATAATAAATTTTATTTTTTAAAAATAAAAAAAAATTTCATTTCCCAAAATTTTTTTTAAAAATTTTCCCCTTTTTTTAAATATTTTGAAATACAAAAGATATATTATTCTTAAGGGGGGCACATTTCACAAAAAGAAAGAAAACATTTTTCATTTTGCTGAAAAGTAAAATACCATTCATTTTCTTTCTAATGCAACTTTAAATTTTTTTTCTACGAATTAGAAGTATTTTTTAAAATTTTTCAAAAGTTGTTTACATTTGCCCAAAACCCCAAAACAACTGATTTCCACGCCCCTTCAAATCAAAACAAAAGACAAAAGCTACTTTTCAGCCTTATCAAAAAAGTTTAAATTGATCAAAAGAATTTATTTTTTTTCAGAATTTATTCAGGAAAGAAGTGAAGTGAATAGTTTAACTTTTGCACTTTGTGGGAGCTTACATGCTGTTTTTCGTGGTTAAATATAACGAATTTTTTGCTATTGTGAGAATCGTTTTTTATCGAAAATATTTTTAAAAATTCCTCTTTTTTAAAAATAAAAAAAAAAAAACAAAATTTTGGGAAAAAAATTTTAAAAAAACCCAAATTTTGGGGAAATTTAAAATTTAACAATGGACAATTAAACATAAATAATTAACATTGAAAAAAAAGTTGGTGTTTAATAAAGTGTATTTTCCCTTTTTTGGGGATTCATTTGAATGTTTTGTGAAATGATTGTTGTACTGTTTTTTTGTGTTTGAAAAAATTTTAAATTCATAAATAAAATGAAAAAAAAAGGGTATTCTAATTTTTTGGTTGCCAAATCCGGGGTTTTGGGCTGCAAAATTGTTTTTGGGTTTCTGTTCTTATTCAAATATTTTTAATACCAGGTTTCAAAAGCAGAGTTAATCAAAAAAGATACAAAATTTTTAAAAGTGAACCTAGGTTTTTATATTTTGAGATATATTGAAAAAGAACTTTTTGAAAATTTTTTGTGGAGTTTTGAATTTGTCACCCCCCAAAGTGGTTTTACGAGCCCAGGCATACATTAAAAAAAAGCAACAAAGAAATTACCCAAAATGTATGAATTCCCGGGGAAACCGATCTTTTTAACAAGGGAAGTCCAAATGTACCGGTTGCATGATTCCCCGGAAAAAAAAGGGCCAACAAAAAGGGTATTTTAGGCGTTGTGACACGGGAAAACTGTTGATGCTGAAATATTATCGAAAATTAAAATTTTAACGGCAATGTACATAGCATAATTTTTAAAAAATTAATTGAAATAATACAGGAATGGAAGTTAATGTGCACTTGAATTTATCGTCAAAGGCATTGCACAATTTACGATGTACACAATACTTGAACTAAGGGGAACTCTAAAGTATGCAAAGCAGTTTTAGAATCAAAACTTTAAAGGGTTTCAACAAAAAAAAAAAGGGAATTGTTGGTCATGTTGAGAAAAGGGGGGGAACATAATTTAGAATTAAAATTGAAACGCAAAGAGATGCAAAAATAGATAAAGCAAAGATACTATGTTTCGGCTATTCGAAAACCCTAGTTAACTTATAGCCAAAGGAAAAGCTATTTGGGCTATATTTTAAAAAAAATCCCCCCAGATTTGAATCTACAACACGGTTTACCCCCCATGGGAGGTAAAATGGTGTAGATATAAATGTCCATACGAAAGGTTACACAATAAGCTAAAACGACTTACCTGTTAAAATTGGGGATTGCATAAAAAAAGTATTTAAGCCTCTAGCTTGAACTTTTTCTAGATGCTTGTTTGATAAAACTAAAATTTTTTAGTGAAAGCGTAAATAGTATTTGGTCTTTTAAAAACTGTATTTGTGAACTTTCAAAACTGGGTACATGAAGTTACCCCCTTTAAAAAAATCAATTTTTTATTTTTAAATTAAAAAAGTTTTAGATGTATTAAAATTTCAACAAAAACCCAAGGGACTTACAAATGTGGGAGCGTTGCAAGATTAGATCATGGTGTATTAAGGCGAATAGGCATTTTTACAATGAACCAAAGAAGCTAGAATTAAAACAAACAATTAAAATGAACAAGAAGATGATCTTGGATGCATAGAACCAAGTTATAGTTCTGGTATGTTTTAGAATAGAAGTTTTACTTTAAATTACTTTTTTTCAAAAAGTGTAAATTTAAAACAAAAAGGAACTTTTTTTGAAAAAAATCTCCTATTTTTTATTTTGTAGCCTTGAAACTTTGCACGTTTAAATTTCCCAAATAAATATTTTAGAGAGTTTTTGTCAAAAATTTATTAAAAAAAATATTTAGGGATTAAAAATGTACAAGAATTTTCAACTTTTTAAAAAATTTGACCTGTTACTCCACATATGAATTTAAAAAAAAAAAATAAGCAAAATTTTGAAAAAAAAAGCTCCCCATTAAAATAATAAAAAAAATACAATGAATGCACACAAAAAAAACATTACTGTACAATTAATTTTTAAAAAAAGTTCCTAAATTTGGTCATTTTTTTAAAATTACGGAGAAGGGAAAAAGGGGTGAATTGACCCCTTAAATTAAATAGGGTTTAAAAAGTATGAAATTTTTTAATTCTTAAAAATTTTTTCCATCAAATACTGCTATTTTAAAAATAGTTGCGCAAAACAAATAATTTCTTAATATTTATTTAAAAACTTTTTTTTATATGCTTAAAATTTTTAAATTATGATTATTTATAAAAAATTTTTCTTTATTTGAAACGGTAATCCTTTGTAAATAATGTGTTAAAGACTCGAATGATTTAATTTAAATTTAAATGAATTATACCTGTTTGAAAATTGCTTGTATTGTCCTTCCTCGAGAAAAAATTAACACCCCCCGGAGACCCTCAGCTTTGAATCTTTTTTTTCTTCCCGTTTTATTATTAAAATAGAAGAAAGATTAACTAATAGATGGTTTACCCAAAAATTTAATTTTACAAGTAAATCATCATCAATTTTCCCCATTTGGGGTTTTCGTTTTATAAAAATAAAGAGGTGGTAAAAAAGTCAAAATAATCCATCAAGGGGTTACATTTTTTCATTAAAAAGGATTGTCGCGGGTAATATAATTTTGAATGCTAATGTTGTCCTAAAGAAAATCTTTAAATTTTTAAAAATACCGGAAAAATTGTTTGGGAAGGGGGACAAAGGATGGGGGAAATGATTGTTAGATAAGTTTTCTATTTATAATTTAAAGGGTTATGCCGTGTCACAAAAACAACTTATGCCTTTAATTAAAACTTCAACATGCATATTATTTCACAGAAAATTGCTCAAATGATTGTAAAATAGAATGAGCATTCCTATTAGAAAGAGAATCTTTTTAAAATTGTAGTTAGGGGTTGAATTGTTTTGTTTTCAAAATCAGAGTACATGGGTTTTCCCTTTTTTTACCCTTTGTTTTTCGCGTTGCTTATTGGTGCAAGGGTTTTACGTATTTTTAAAAACACGGATAACAAGCAAACTGTCAGTTTGGAGTAAGAATACATTCACAAATTTCATATTACTAGGGGTATCATCAAATTTTCTTTCATTATTTTGCTTAACATTTCTAGAAATATTTAGCAATTTTTCAAAAATTTTAAGTTTGTCTTTAAATTCATACCTCACGTGTTTTTAATAATATGAATTTCTTTATGGTAAAATTAAATTATACTTGTCTTTTTTTTTCTTTAATAATTAATTTTTGGTGTGATGTTGGTGTTTGAACAGCATAAGGGCAGTTCATATGCGTCATTTTTACCACTTGACCAGGGCTCAAAATGACGAGGACCGTCACCAACGGCCTTCATGTAGTTTCAAAATGTGACATTAATAAAAATCAAATCAAATTCTTTTTTGTACCCTTATATCTATAATGTGCATAGTTAAGCGAAAGATCAGTGTGAGGATGAGGTCATCTAAGTTAGGGACCACGTGAGAATAAGTTCTTCTGAGGAAAAGAGACTACAAGTCCTCCTCAAAAGTGAGGATTGCACCTTAACTTCCTCTGTCTTTCACCTTAAATGCAAAACAGGATCAGAGAAGAAAAAAGTTAAGAACTTTTACTTAATGCTTTTATTCATTAAACAGTAACTATGGCTTCTTTAGCGGAAGCATGTTAAATTTTCGTTTACATTACTTTTATAAAAACTTGTTTAGAAATTTCGAAGCTTAAGTTCCCCCCTTAAAAAACTTTTGGTAATATTATTTATGAAATAATGAAAAATTCTGAAAAAGGAACGTATAGCAGAAAATAAAACTTTTAGTATTGCTTTTTTTACTTCACTTTTCTATGATGTAATACGATCCAAGCTTTTGTTTCAAAGAAAAAAAAATATATGTATTAATAAAGATATATGAACTTACTTGGATGGTATCCAAATAGCAGTATTTGATGTACGGTTTAGGAAGATGGATAATAGGATTTCCTCTATATTGATTTTTTTTTTATTTTCTGTTCCTCAATTAATATCAATGTTGAGGTAGTTGTAAGGATTAAAACACACATTTTTGACTTAATTTAAATACCCTGTTTAATACAAATGATCTTTTGATTATTATAAAGATTATGAGCATTTATAACCACCATTTCTTAATATACAGCTTAAAAAATTAATTTCCAATTCAAATCCAGAAATTTTTCATATAAATGGCGTACTTAATGTTTCACACACTACGTTTGTGGGGAAAAGTACAAATTTCACTCTCAGTTAAGAATAATTATGTGCTTTAATTACTACTGAGATCATAATAAAGAGACAAACTACTACCTTTTTACTCGAAATAAAATTAATTTTCTACACTTTTAACCAGGATTAATTATAAGCTTTGGAATAATTTTAAAATAATAAAATCTTTGAGCTTCCTAAACTTGTCCTTGTTCACTGCATAATGTTCTGAGGCATGTGGTTAATTTTTGCGATAACCTAAATGCGGTTTTAATTGCTCCGCTTTGTGCATTTTAATGGATAAAAATAATTACAACTCATTGGGATTTAGAATAAAGAAAATTTACTGTTCGGTCAACGAATTCTAATTATTTTGACCCACATAATAATTAAAAATCATATATATAATGTGTTGAAAACAATCTGGGAAAGAATTTTTATAAAATGGATCAAGAAACAGTACTATTCAAGTTAAAATAATTTTAAAGCAGGTTAAATATTACCAAAATGAATACCTACCACTTTTTAAAATAAAAAAAAAAAATAAAAGTTTGCATCAAGTATACTCAACTCTTTTTTTTACACGGTGGATACGTTCCTTAGAAAACCGTGTGAAAAACATTCAGCATATGGTAAATTTGAGAACATGTTTCACAATTTTAAAACCCATGAAAGATAAAAAATGTCTAAATATTTTCTTAAAATACAGTGCTCAAAATAGTTATAATAAAATCCATGTTAAACCTTTATAAAACAAAAACAATGCATTTGTGTTATAAAAAAAAATTTTATTCAAAACTAATTAACAAAATAATTTAGGAAAATTCCCTTTGGCTTGAAATTTCAGATGTGTAACATCTCTTCCGGTTGCTTACACACTAAAATACATTCCTTGGCGGTGTCATTTTTTTGAAAGATATGGTGGTGATATTTTGAGGGTCGATAGTACTACCTGTATGGTTAGGAAGCACAAGGACCGGATCTCCCCATGTGCCTCCTCCTGGACCAGCCTTGCCACCAAACTGAATTCAGTTCATTGCATCATTTCACTTGAATAATTCAGGATTTTGATAAAATCACTTTGCTTCTCATGAGGAAACAATCAGCGATGTTATTTTAACACTTCCGCCGCACTGATCCATCTCTCTGAGGATTGATTAAATTTGAGGAATTTTCTTGCTTTTTCGGCAGACACTTATACTAGGATTTTTAAACTAGGCATGAATTACATCAACCTCTATTTATTTTGCTAAAACAATTTAAGCAAAGAAGAGTTGACCCGACTCTGATATATATGAGATTATAATATTTGCTTTTAAAATCTTAAGTAAGTAGTAGACGTTTAATAAAAGTATATAACTTGATTAAAGCAGACACACGCTGTGATTTTTTCTGGAAAAACTACTTTTAACTTCCAGCAACACCTTTATATAATATTGTTTAAATTCCTTTAACCTCTGTTCAGTCTTTTTCGCGAGATGATCCTTCGTAATGCTTTCAAAAATATTTTACTTAATTAGTAATTCAAAGAAGTGCTGCAGTTCGATTCACACGGTAAAGTTTTTCATATCAAAGCAACTCTAGAGCATGTTAATTCAAAGAAAAACATAAGAAGACCTATTATAACATGAAGCTTTTAAGAAAGAATCTATAGATTAATCTTTTAGAAAGATGAGCATTATTCTTAAATTTATATATACATGATAAAAAACTCTTTTCATATCAAACTCTTTTAATCCAAAACAGTTCTTAAAAGTGTGATAATGTTTATTTCCAATACATGTTTTAAAATTAGTAATAAATCAGAAAAAAAGATTATTTGCTTTTTAATTTAAAGTATTCATTTCTCTGAGTGTCGAAAACATTTATAAGATTTTTCAAAAATAAATAAATAAATAAAAAATTATGCTGTTTTTATTTAACACTTTTCAAAAATATTTCAAGATTGCATTAGAGAGCATCAAAAGATCCCTTTTCATAAAACAGGGAGAAAAAAAAACCATTTCAATTAAATTCAGCCAAGCATTAACTTTCTTCTGAAGTTTTTTTGCGGTTTGAAAGAGAACATCAGAAAAACTTTGATCACAGCTTTTTAAAATAAATCAGATACATTAAAGTTTTATTCAGTTAAAATCGTCTTTTGGAAGAACGTGCTAAAAATATTAAGTGTCTATGGTTATCTTTTCTTAGAATGTAATAAAATCTTGAAGATGTGTGTATAAGGACAATGTGTGTGTGTGTGTGTGTGGTGTGTGTGTGACATACATTAAAAGAATATTTAAAAAATACACTTGAATATTTTGAGTTACATTATATATATATATATATATATATATTAGGTTGGCAAAAAAGAAATCAGTTATTTTTTCGGGTAGATGGCTGTAGTGTCGATATTCCCGTGAAGTATCAATCAAACCATTTCCCCAAATTTATGCTCGTTGAAGTAGTGACATTTCACTCTAGTACTTTTTTGCTTTTAGAGCCTGGTCCATTCAGTTGTGAGTTACAGGGTGCGTAAAATGGAAGTAAACAAAGAGAAAAAATTCGGTACATTTTACAGTTTGTCTTTGATAAAGGCGAAAAAATGCAAAGCTTGGAAGGGGCTGAAATAAATGGTGCTTATGGTGCCGATACTGTGACAGCTAATTATGCGTGCAATTTGGTATCGTCGATTCGTTCAGGCATTTTGATGTTAAAGATGCACCGTACGTAAGCAGGCCCGTCGTCAAAAAATGTCGCTAAAAACTGGCTGCAGAAATAATCGAAGTTGACCGGCATGTTAATAGTCATAGCATCGCTCAGAAGCTAAAGATTGATCATATAAAATAACAAAGTTTTTAAACCAGTTGCAAAAGTTGATTGAAAGCTTCCGATGTTTGGGTGCCACACCAATTAACACCAAAAACATGATGGATCGAATCCTATCTGGCGGCCTTGCTTCCAATGGTGCGAAATCGACCCAATTTCCAAGGTTTAATGGTGACTGGGATGAGAAATGGGTCATGTAGGATACTATTGTGCGAAAAACGATCGTGGTCAAAGAGCGGTGAAGCCCAAACGGTGACCAAAACCAGGACTCAATACGGCCAGGAAGGTTCTACCGTAAAATTTGATGGAACTGGAAAGGAATGGATTTGTTGCGAATTGCTCTGCATGGTCATCAAACTGTAGTTCAGATTCTCACTGTCAACAGCTGGGCCATTTGAAGCTAGCTGGCTAGAGTTAGCAGAAAACGCCTCCAGAATTGGCCAACAGAAAAAGGTGTTGTGTTCTCTCAGGACAACAAGCCAGGCCACGCATGTCTATAGTGACTCGCCAGAAACTCTGGAAGCTCGGTTAAAGTTTTAATGCATCTACCATATAGTCTGGATACGGCACCTCAAGCGATTTCAATTTTTTCCCCGCATTACAAAAAACTCTAAATGATAAGAAATTGGATCAGAAGAAGATGTAGAAAATCGGTTGCTAGAGCGCCAATAAGGACCAAGACTTATGAGAGAGGTATCATAAAGCCAGCTTTAAAATGGCAATAACGGTATGCCAACAAAATGTAGTATTAATCAAATCGACTATCCGAAGAGGTTACATATTATAGCCTGAATTCATAAAAATAATGGATTTCTTTTTCCCTAAACTTATATGAATAGCGTTATTTGTATAAAAGGAAATTTAACTGAGTAAAGGATTAAAATTCTTAGAATAGTCAATAGTTTAATATTATATGAGGTACTCTATTACTTTTCGTGGAGATATAGTTACTTTTTAAATATTCAATATTACATATGTACATTAAATCCATTATTTTTAAATCATCATCATAGAATAACAGCCAAAGCAAATGGTAGTTGTAAATTTCTTCTTTTGATTCTCTTTTATTTTATTCTTCTTATATATTATGAAATTATCAGCTGTAGCTCTAAAGTTTTCAATTAGTACTAGTCCAGAATTGGGTAATATTTTTATTGATATACCAGATTCAGCGTGGGCTCTCGAATTTTGAATGCAATTGTTCAGTGTAATTTACTCATTTCAAATGACTTAGATATCTAATATTTTAATAGTTTTTGCTCATTGCGATAATATTAAAGGAAGAAAGATTATGCCGCTACAAAGACATTCAATCCCACTCCTTTATATGAATGATGAGATAAATTTCCATGTCATCAATGTCAGGCCACTTGTAGCATCCATTTTATATTCTTAAAACCCTATTAGAAATTTAATTTCTCAGTATATCCTTCAATTGTTATCATAATTTGATGCTTCCGGGTTTGTTGATGAATGTTCTTTCTCATTAGCAGAGAATTCAGGATTTATATATATATATATATATATATATATATATATATAACAATGATAAGCTTAGAAAAAATCAGAATTTCGGAATGGAAATGGCTTCATAATTAAGTAATTCTCCCGTCATCATCTGACGCAAGACGGGTGAGAGAGAAAAAGGAACGCCAGTGGAAACGCGTTGCCGCACACGATAATAGCAGAGATGTTAGTACGTGATTTTAGTATACTCTGAAAGCTAATGCTGACATATAGGGCTATTAAATATAATGACGGAATTAGAAATGTTTAGAGGGAAAGCGCCATGTTTTCATGGGCAAAAGTACCACAGGATTAATTGATACTAAGATGTAGAATTAAATAAAAGTTATGTTATAGAATTTAATTTTTAATCTAATTTAATTAGTTTAAATATACATTTAAATTTATATATATATATGGCATATATATATTGATGATTTTGAGATGTTATCAGCTTATGTACAATATATATGAGTGGTGGTCCTGAAATTAAAACCGTTTTGGAAAACCTTTTGCTTAAAAATTTCTTCCTGGGGTAAAAAATAGAAAAGCATTGATTTTTGACAGGGCAGAGCATGGTTAGAAAACTACTTTCCATATAATTACTACCATTGCTCGATAGTTCTACGGAAAACCAACTAGCTCAATACTCTTTGAGAAGATAATTTTAATTTGTGGGGAAGGAGCCGCTGCTGGCAACAAAGTGTAGTTTGGTTTTGCGGAATTTATCAGCGTAACAATTTTGTCTTTTATAACCGTCTGTTTTTAAAAATCCTTTCGTTCATAAACATACCATCTTTATAACTTAAGTTTACCCAACCCTGAGCTTTTGTCAGCGAATATTGATAGCGCCATTTGAGCGGTCAGTCCTACTTTTTCACTATTCCATACTACATTTTCATCTTTTAACGCAGGAAAACATGAATTTTAAATGGTTTTACATTCTTTTGTAGTTCCAAAATGTTGAAGAGGATTTTATGTCTTCCACAACTTAGTGGATCAAACATTTGGATGCTCGAAATTTAAAGCATTGAAGCAAAAACAATCCGGGACTATGAAGGAAAATCTGACATAATCAATCAGAGACAGCGAGGGAGCGGCGAATGGGACACTACTCGCCAAATTGGGTGAGAGAACGTGAACAGCTTGGGTTTCTTGACTCACCATGGTTCTCGCAGCATATGTCGAGACGGTTGCGTCGATAGCATTGCCTGTGGCTCGGCGTTGATAATTGATATGCGGTGATGATAATGAATTCAAGGCGACAGAAATCCGAACAAATAAATCACTGAACCTTAAATGCCCGATTATCTTAAAAATCCAACATGTACAGTTTGCTCACATTCATGAATATCATCTCTCAATTGAATTAAAAACCTCTGAGCTGAAAAGTATCGACAGTTCAAAGTTTTGCGAAATAGTTTCGGTACAAAATATCAACGCATCATTTAGCGCCTGTAAAATTACTCTTAAAACGTTTTAAACTCAGATCAGCCACAGGCGTGATCTGAGGCCTTATAGAAGGCGCACCGCATGGCTATATATATGATACCGGGCCCGAGGGAAACGCCGGAGTGATATCCTTGCTGCTAAACACAAATTGATGAGAGGAAGTATTTTCGCATTAAAGGAAATTGTGATAGAGAGAGGGCGGAAGCAGCATAGAGAGGTGTGTGTGTGTGTGTGTGTGTGTGTGTGTGTGTAACAGCATAAATATTAGCGAATGGTGGTATGATGTCGGTGGTTTGCCTTTGACATCATCGCTGGTGAAACCATTCGCAGCAAATAAGAATTCCGTATTTTTCAACCTTACTCCCGGCAACTTGCGCTTGAAGGTTCGCTACAATCACGGTTGTGCGAATGCCAGGAGATGGTTCCAAAGGCGAGTTCACGCTGGCGCTAACTGTGGGTGGATAATATAGCCAGCCAATATGGCGCATCAGAAGTTCTCAGCGTCATAAACAGATTTGCAGGCAGCGATAATTCGAGAACAAAAGACAGCAGAAAATTGCGGCTATGATAAAACAGGAAAAAATAAGGGCGGCTATTAATTTGTGAATTATGCAATCAGTTTACGTCACCACTCCAGTTTCATATGGTCAGTAGCTGGTTTTAAGGCGTTTATACTGTCGCATGGCTTTAGGCTTGTAATTTATTCGATATTTTCAATCTTCGTTGAAATTTTATGGTTTCTACAATGGCTCCTGAAGTCAACTTCCGCTCCTTACAGATCCAAGGAGTTTTTAGAAACTCGCACAAATATTTCAGGTAAAGCGTCATTCTCCTAAAATTATATGTGCTTTTTCATCTTCAGTTTTTTCTTCAGTCAAGATCAAACTCTGCCGGGCCATTCCCCTTCGTTTTGAAATATTAATTCCAGAAAGGACCTCAAGAAGTCTGCAATCTGTAATTTCTTTCCAGAAATCTTCATCCCCAAGCTCTTCCAATTTTGAAATCTCTAAGGCTTTTGTTCACTCTACTTTTAATGTGTCGTTTCTTCAGAGTGATTATGAACTTAAAATATCCACCTTTCTCATTGTCTTCGGTTAAGAGCCTTTAGGGGTAATCTCTAGAAGGCTGAAAATGGAATGGATATTCAAATACATAAATTTTTGAAATTAAAATTTTAAATGTATCTCGTATTTATATATTTATAAAAAGAATGGGCTTTTAAAAAGAGTAAAATATTTAAAATATAACATAATTTTAAAAATTGCAAGCATATTAAAAGTTAAACATTTTCGCAGTAAATATGAATTAAAGTAGTATATTGGTATGTATGGTTTTTTTTAAATAGTAGCTTTTAATTATATATATATACTAGTAGCAGTTGATTGGAGAAAAGTTAAATTTTTTGTATTCAGTATTATATTTGTATTTTTTATATAAATAGAATGTATTAAATTATATTTTTAAAAAATAAAAAAATTGCTATTTTCCAAATTTTTAAAATTTCAATCTCAAATATTTCTTTAAAAGGAGGTATTATTCCAGAAGGGGCCAAGATTTCATCGAAAATTTGGGGAGAAAACGATTTTCGATTTGACTGAAAGTGCCGCAAAATACGATCTGGCTTTTCTAATGCAAATTTAAATTTTGCTCAGAAATTGAACAGAAGATATTTTGTGATGCCAAAAGTGGTTTATACTTACCAAACCCCAAACAACAACTGATTGCCCTCGAATAACCAAACAAAGATTACAGCGCTACTTTCAGCCCTGACTAAATAGTCGAATTGATCAAAGTGGAATTTACTTGTAATTATTCCACAGAAAGTTAGCGTAGTTAATAGTTAAACGGTTTTATACGCAGGTGAAAGCTGCTATGCTGTTTTACGTGGTTAAGAGAACAATTTTGCCATTGTAGAACGTTTTATCAGTGCGATTTTTATAAAATTCGTTTACAAACACTTAAAAACGAAAGTTTGGGAAAGAAGTAAAACCACAAACTGAGTAATTTATATAGAATAATCGGACAATTGCATACATCTAACATTAAAATGAAAGAAGTAAGTTTAGTTAAAGTGTATGTTCCTTTTGGATCGTATTGAATGTTTTTGTGTGAAATGATTTATCATACTGTTTCTTGGGGTTAAATAAAGATGACACATAAACAAAATGGAAATAAGCAGACTGCATATTAATGCTAAATCCAGGGTTTGGTCAGTAAAATTAGTAATATGTTGTGATTTCTGGTGGTCTGTATTCAAATATTTCATACGGTTTCAAAAAGCAGTGGCGTTAATCAGTAAAAAGATGCCAAAATTATATAGTGAACTAGGTTTTATATGTTATGAGATAAAGGAAAATATTTTTATATTTTAATTCTATTTACCCACAGCGGTTTTATTGAGTCCAGGTTAAATAAAATGCACACACAAAGAAATTAGCCAAAGTGTATGTATATATTAGCGTGCAGTTGAAACAGTATCATTTAATGGAAGTCCAAATGTACCAGTTAAGCACGATAGGCAATGGGTATAAATACTTCGCAAACGTGAAGCGAGCATAAGCAGTTAGTGTGATACCGTGAAAACTGTTATTGATGAAGACATTTATGAAATGTCACAGAATACCTAACGGCAAATGCAAGAAGCGAGGCAGTTTAAAAATACATTGAGAATATGAATAAAGTTAATGTGCAATTCTCTGAATCTTCCTAACATCAAAGGAAGGTACTTAAGAGACGTGTCACACTTTGAATCTATAGAACTCTTAAAGCATGCAAAGCAGTGCTGTTCAAACTTATACCAACATTAAAAATTCAGTTGGCGTTGAGAAAAGTTATGGGAAACATGAAATTTAGACATTAAAATTGAAAAGAGGTAAAAATATAAATTCAGTATTTAAGGGAGCCGCTATCTGGTTAATTTCTAGTTGAATCCACGCCAGCGGGCGCGTTTGGGCTTACATCTGAAAGTGCAATCTCTTGAGATTTCGAATCTAAACATGGGTTTTATGGCCCCATAATAGTGATCGTAGTAGATATAATATGTCCACGAAAGGTTGCCATAGCGGCGCTGTAAACACGACACGCATCTGGCAAATGGGACAAAAGCATTAGAGCCCTAGTCGAACTTTATCGCGATGCTGTTTGATAAAACTCAAAAATGGTAGTGAAAGCGTAGTAGATGAAGCCCCGAATACCCAAAACTGTAGTTTGTAATTTTTCAAAATCATGGCGGTAGTTGTACTTTATAAAAATAATGGCGATGGAATAAAAAGATGTATTAAGATCAACAGTAAACAAATCGCCAGATTCATAAATGCCGAGTGTACATATCAGCGTATTAAAGAAAGACAGGTAGCTTCCATACGAACTGTATAGTTTAGAATTAAAACAAACATACCAAATGGATGATTCGTGAGAGATATTTCAGTAACTGCTATAGTTCTGGTATGGCTGAAGTTAGTAGTTTATTTTAAATTGGCTATTTTTTCAAAAAGTGTAACTGGCCTCAACAAAAGTAATATCATTTTAGAAAATTACTATAATTTTGTTTTAGCCTGAAATTAAATATGTGTTGGAATATCTTATATAAAATAAATATTTTCATGATGAGAGATTTTGTCAAAAATTATCCGTGTAAATTTATTTACATTAAAATGTAAGAATTTTCAACGTTTTAAAATTTGACTATATCGCATATGAATTTAAAAAAGTACTAAAGCGAAAAATTTGAAAAATGCTTCAATAAAAAAGGAATAAACAATTACAAGAATGCACACAAAAAAACTCTATTATTTACTTAAAATAATCCACAATTTTTTAAAAATGTTCCTGAATTTGGTTGGCTTTTAACATTATGAGATAGGGAAAATGTTGCAGAATTGACTCTTAAATTAAATAGGGTTTAAAGAGAGTATGATTGTTATTTTAGTACTCCTTCTATAAAGTTTTATCCATCTAAATACTATTTAAAAAATAGCTTGCGCAAAACAATAATTACTTAATATTTATTATAAAATTATTTCTTATTTTCATATGCTTAAAATTTTTTAAATTATGATTATTTATAAATACTAGAACTTTTATTTGAAAACTTGTAATCTTGGTAAATAGCTGTGTTAAAGACTAGAATGATTTAATTTAAATTCTAATGAATTTATACCTGTTTGAAAATTGCTGTATTGAAAGTCCTTCCTCGAGACAAAATTAACACCCCTGAGAGACCTCTTAGTTCGAATCTTTTGTTTCTTCTCGCTTTATTATTAACACAGAAGAAAGATTAACTATATGGAGAGTGGTTTCATCAACATTTTGCAATATTGTGGCAAATCATCACTAATTTTGCCGCCGCATTGGCGTTCGTTTATAAAGTGGTAAAACCTGAAAAGTCGTAAAAAGCTGGCGTCGGGAATTTGAATCACATCAAGGACATCTCATTAAGGACATGGACATGTAGAGTATAATGAATGCTAATGTTAACCTCGAACGAAAATCTAATGCTTTCTTAACTTTATCTTTACCAATAATACCGGAAAAAATTGTTTGGGAAGGGTACAAAGGATGGGAACTGATTGTTAGATAAGTTTTCTTATTTATAATTAAGGCTTATGAACCAGTGTCACAAAGAGCAGCTAACTTAGTGCCTTTAATTAAAACTTCAACATGCATATTATTTCACAGAAAATTGCTCAAATGATTGTAAAATAGAATGAGCATTCCTATTAGAAGAGAGAATCTTTAAAGTTGTAGTTAGGTGTTGAATTGTTTTGATTTTGTGGGCAATCAGCATGTACATGGTTGAAATTTTTTGCTACCATAACATTGTTTCTCGCGTTGCTTATTGGTGCAATGGGTACTCTTACGTCATTTTAAACCACACGGATAACAAGCAAACTGTCAGTTTGGAGTAAGAATACATTCACAAATTTTACATGATGCTAGGGTATCATCATCAAATTTTCTTTCATTATTTTGCTTAACATTTCTAGAAATATTTAGCAATTTTTCAAAAATTTTAAGTTTGTCTTAAATCGTACTACGTGTTTTATTAATATGAATTTCTTTTATGGTAAAATTAAATTATACTCTGTCTTTTCTTTTCTTTTGATAATTAATTTTTGGTGTGATGTTGGTGTTTGAAACAGCATATGGTAGCTCATATGTCATTTTACCACTGGACCAGGGGCTCAAATGACGAGGTGACCGTCACCGAATGCGCCTCTAAGTGTAGTTTCAAATGTGACACGAATAATAAAAAATCAAATCAAATTTTTTTTTGTACCCTTGTATATCTAGTAATGTGCATAGTTGCTTAAAGAAGATCAGTGTGAAGGGATGAGGTCACCTGCTAGGAACTACGAGTAGTCAAGTTCTTCTGAGAAAAGAGACTAAAGTCTCCTCCTCAAAAAGTGAGGATTGCACCTTAACCTCTGCTCCAAAAGAGGATTTAGAGAAATAAGTTACAACCTTATTTTACGCTTTTATTCATTTAAACAGTAACGTATTTTAGTTGGTAGCTATTACGTTAAATTTTACATTACTTTTATAAAAACTTCTGTTTAGAAATACCTTTTCGGTGCTTCTTGCCCCTAAAATCTCTTCCTAGTAGTATACATTTATGCAGTATGAAAATTCTGAAAAAGGAACGTAGAAAATAAAACTTTTAGTATTGCTTTTACTTCTCTCAATTTTCTTATGATGTAATACGATCCAAAGCTTTTGTTTCAAAAGAAAAAAAAAAAAAAAAGAGGTGTTAATAAAGATATATTTGAATCTTATTGGATGGTAATTCCAAATAAAGGGTATTTGATGTACGGTTTAGGAAGATGGATAATAGGATTTCTATATTGATTTTTTTTTTATTTCTGTTCCCCTTCAATTAATATCAATGAGGTAGTTGTAAGGATTAAAACACACATTTTTGACTTAATTTGTTACCCTGTTTAATACAAATGATCTTTTGGATTATTGATGGTGATTATATACTTATAACCACCATTTCTTAATATACAGCTTAAAAAATTAATTTCCAATTCAAACTCCAGAAATTTTTCTAGAAAGTAAATGGCGTGCATTCTTAATGTTTCACAATTTATGTTAGAAAAGTAAGTAATGAATTTCAGTTAAGAATACTATGTGCTTTAATTACTACTGAGATCATAATAAAGACAAACTACTACCTTTTTACTCGAAATAAAAATTTAATTTTTTACGAATTTCTTAACTAGATTAATTATAGCTTTGGGAATAATTTTAAAATAATAAAATCTTTGAGCTTCCTAAACTTGTCCTTGTTCACTGCATAATGTTCTGAGGCATGTGGTTAATTTTGCGATAACCTAAATGTATGCCTTGAATACTCAGTTTTTTTGTGCATTTTAATGGATAAAAATAATTAAGTAACTCATTGGGATTTAGAATAAAGAAAATTTACTGTCTGGTCAACGAATTCTATGCCTTATTTTGACCCACATAATACCTAAAATCATATATATAATGTGTTGAAAACAATTGGGAAAGTAATTCTTATAAAATGGATCAAGAACAGTACTATTCAAGTTAAAATACTCTTAAGCAGGTTAAATATTACCAAAATGAATACCTACCACTTTTTTAAAATAAAAAAAATAAAAAGTTTGCACTGGCGATTGAATTTTTACATGTGGTGGATACGTTCCTTAGAAACCGTGTGAAAACATTCTCAGTTATATGGTAAATTTGAGAACATGTTTACAATTTTAAAAACCTATGAAAGATAAAAAATGTCTAAATATTTTCTTAAAATAACAGTGCTCAGTAGGCGAGGGAATAAAAAATCCACATGTTAAACCTTTATAAAACAAAAACAATGCATTTGTGTTATAAAAAAATAAATTTGGTATATGAAGTGAAAGTTCAATCTATAAGTACATATATATATATATAACATATCAAAATTTCAAATGAAGTTAGGAATAAAACTAACTAACGACTATTCACTGCCACAGCAAGTTTATTACGAACTAGATCAAAATGTTAGTTCATAGGTAGTTTAGGTGTCGAAATAACTGTCGACTTTGATTCAAATGAAGAATTTTGTTCATTATTAGTGGCCCCAGTTTTCTTTTCTGTTGTTGTTACAGTCTTATTAGCGGCTTTTTTTTCTTTTTGGTTTCTCAAGTTGAATATATAATTCTTGATACACACAAGATTACGTAGAAACTTTAATGCGCGATCTATGTCAGGATGATATGTATAACAAAGTGTTGCTCCATACTTGTAGCAAATTGATGTCCGTAATTGGGAAATAAGCTTTTAATAATAGCTTTAAAATTCGGAATTTTTTGATTCTCAACAGCATTTGAACCCCGAATGTCACAACCTCGTTCAAACCGTAATTCATCCAAAGCGACGAAGCTTCCAATTTTGAAATCTTGTACAAGAATCAGTTAAATTTGGGGGTTAGGTGCGTTATTTCAAAATCGTATAAAAAAGATCTTGTAAAAAAAAGAGTTGGGTGTACATTCTATTTCAGCAAGTGTAAGCGCACGCCCAAACCCACACACGCGCGAGCGCGATTTGGCTAAAATTCTGCGTACAACCAATGGTACAAAAAGAAACTGCCTGCCAAATTTAAAATCTGTATCTTTAAAGTTGCGGAGATCTTGTGATGTGAGTGATTGAGTCGTTTTTCTCCAATATGTATATGAAATGTTTCTATAACATTTAGAGTGTTGATAACTACAATGGTCGGGGCGAGGGATTGTACTTGTAACGAACGAAGCGAGGGCGTGGACATTAGAAGTGATTTCTTAATATTGATCCATTTTCAAATATTACATATGAAGCTTGCATTGATGAGATTAACGAGGCAAAGCCTTGTATTAATTAAATCCGTTTTATTCCACAACTTGAAACACATAAACATATTAAGGTATCCGAGTACGTTCTCTGGTAGAACCATGATTAAAAAGTATAAATGTATAATTTTCTAAGATATTTAGTGTCGCTTAGATTGTGAAATGTTTTAAGTATATTATGACAAAGTATTTGGTTTAAAGTCACAATATTTTGGGGCCAAAATGGTCTTAGGTGTTCACCCTTTTTCCAAAGGTTTCTTGTAAAAAAAATGCTTCTAGTATTGTATTAATATTTTGCTCGTATATAATCCTTAGACCTCTTGTACAGAGGTCAACTATGATTTTTTGAAAATTCAGATTATTTTTCAGAGTATAGAATACATTTGAAATAATTATCGGCGTATTTTCTTAAAATTTCTCCTTCTTATACATAAACATGGATAAACTAGACTTCCAAGTTACAATATGTTTCAAAAAAATTTAACTGAGGTTCAACAGGTCTGAGTTTTGAATACAGGCAAAATATTATATAGAAGCCATTTTTTGCCAAGAGAACATTTGGAAAAAAGGGGTTATTCTGCTAATACAAAATATGGTGTTTAAATAATTTTTTCATTGTGAAGTCCTTAAATAATTTTAGATACATGTATTCTAATCTAAGTGACACTAAATATCATAAATATTATCCATTTACACGCTTTTGCAAAATCACGGTTCCGAACGTAGTCGGATACCTTAAACATAAAACATGGAATGAACGACATAATATAGAACAAATAACTACGACAATACACAATGCAGGAGCTACATGATGAAAGACACAGACAGAAGAGAGCTGAATTTTCCAAAGTCTTGCTTTTATACCAAGCAGGAAATCACGTTATTTGGGTGGGGGTGAGGGTGGATGGATGTAGTTACAGAAGTTTACTTAGTCTATAACCCTGCTACTAACTAAAATGCATTTAAAATGTTGGTCTGAAGAATTGAGCCTAAATAAATCAAGAATTATTAAAGTTAAATTACTGAGAATTATACTACATATATATACTTGCTGAAATCCGAATGTTGAATGTTGACAGGTGTTATATTGAATATACGAAAAGTCAAGCGAATTGGCGTCAAGGAGTTTTTTCGCAAGCGGAATGAATTACTTTAGGGGATTGCCGGCAATTACTTCCGGCCCGTCCATTTGATACATATTTGAAGCGGGCGTCGTCATTATTACTGTCACAATTGTCGAATGTCGCTGATTTTGTCTGCTATAGAGATGTATAAGTATATCTTACATTCATGAGAAGGACCCGAATTGATTTTCGTATTTTTACCTTGCCGAGTATATTACACAGCTTAAGCCCTGTTGTTTGTTGAATTTCCAATATTACATTTTAATTTAGCAGCATAAACTATTGTGTGTGTCTATCAAGGAAAGGAAGATAAGCAGTCCGTTACGTCTTGTTGATTAAAATCCTTGCCGCGAGTTTTATCGTCGATATGATTTCACCGAATTTAAAATGCTTAATTTGCTTTTTTAATTTCTATGAAAAGTTCTCTGAAGGAATCCAATGCTTCATATTTAAATAAAATGCAATGAATATGGATATCATTATAGTTTAATAGGCTTTTTTTTGAAAACTCCACTCTTAATAAAAGTATATAATTCAAAATATTCCCAAAATGAAAAGAAAAACAAATAATAAATAAACAAACACCTTTTTATTTTCAATTATAATACAGACATGCAATTATTATTTCCTTAAGCGAAATTCTCTTTCTTCGTATAAAGTGAACACTCATTTTTATAATTTACTATTGTGAACAAACTAAATGCTTTTTCTCACTACAAAAATCTTTTAAATATGAAACATTTATTCTTAAAAAGATAAAAAGCTTATTATATACGTTCCTTTTCAAAAACTGTATGAAAGGAATGTGGGGAAGGAGATAGCGGATAATTTAATATCTGCTCTTCACATACAATTAAGTCCATTTACAATGAAGCGTTTGTATTAAAAACGCAAATCGAAAATGAACTGTTCTTTATATCATGAAAGAAAGAAAGTGCTTTGACTCTTCTTGTATAACCAAGTGTTTTACAGCTACAAAAGGTTTACTGAATCTTGCTTCAAAATGGTGTATAATATTCCTATCTTATTTTAAAAAATGAAAACTGATTTCGTATAATAAAAGAAGAGTGTTTAGTTTTTGTGCAATTGTTATATATATGAAGTTGTATAAATATATATTGTTTATATATATATAATTTATGGGTATCTAAATCCTAGCATTAAGAATTGGATTGTATTGAAAAATATACTTATACCTGTAACTCCCTCTCTCCTCAATATAAAAAAGGCAGAACTTCTAATTAATAATTTCTAAAAATCTCTAAAACTGAAGTAGAAGGATTTTTTGCGCTCTAGTAATCCAATAAACAAGAGGATTACTGCAAAATCAATTTCTTTCAGCTCATTTCACCAGTAGCTAAAGATGGCGCTAAATTTCTAAGTCTAAATCTAATTCAAAAACGTAGGAAATTTTATGCTGATAATCCTTATTACACAAGTGAGCGAAAAATAATTTATGATCCATATGATGCAAATGAAGGTCTACGATAGTTAAGCTGATACAAACGATCGTGACTTTAAAATTTAATGAAATGGAAACCACAGATTTCACCATTTAAAGATTTAATACATTTAGTGATGTTAATTTGTAGTTCAAGGTGACAGATTAAATTTTATTAAAACAAGGACCATTATTTCAGTGTTTTCTTGCCAGAAATAAGCTAAAGTAATATAATATTGGATATCGGGAATTTTCCCAGTTTTTCAATTAACTGCAGATGATCTGCCAGGAAAATGACGTCTTAGCCTACGTTAAATATTTAAATACCCTTTATTCAGATTTTGAAACTAGCTTTGAGAAGACTTTGCCTATGGTAATTACCACAGTGCGAAATTAATTGATACGGTCGTATTGAAAAAATCGATGATGGCGGGAGGGAAATCTGGGATCGAAACTTGTCGCGGTAGCGGAGATATTAAAGTAGAATTTAGAAACGGATGTCAGCAATTTTGGCTTTTAAATGACACATACCTGTTATTTAACCCGAATTATGAAGTGTTGTGAGAATGTTTTTAATTGTTTTTTCTTACTTTTTCCGATGGAGTGTGGTCGGACGTGGTAGGCGAGTGGAATAGGTATCGGACCGTGGCTTGTCTTGTCACGAGTTCGAGCCCCTACCACTAAAGACCCGCCGTGTGGCAGCGATGCCGTTAAATCTGTCGGAGCTGAAACATCCTCCCGTTGGTGTGGGGTGGTAGTTAGGAGAGGGGTGATAGCTCAGGTGCCGTCCGTCCGACATGGTTCAAAATTACGTGGTCCGTCGCCAAAAGACCTCGTGTAGCTGAACAGTGCGACGTTAATATTCAATTAATGAATCAATCAACCGAAGGAATGTGAGCGCGGTTGCAAATCTTCAAAATAAGAAAGATGAAAGAAACGAAAAGACGGGACACTTCTAACAGAAAAAATTTAGGGTAAAGTCTGATGAAATTGACACCAAATGTCAAAAATGTGTTTATAAATCACCAAATTCATCTCTCCCGCAATGAACATTTGTTTGTTTATCAATTACTTTATGTATTTAAATTTTTAATTTAATTAACATGTGTTTCTCAAGATTTAAGCACTGTAATTAACTTAAGTTAGAAATTAAAATCTTTTATAGAAAGTAGCTCTGTACCAGCTGTCAAAAAGAAAACAGCTCATTGCTAAATATTTTGCACGAATTTTGCTACTTAGCAACGAATCCCCGTTCAGTTTTGCAACAGATGAACACCAGATCTGTGTGAAGGGGACCATTAGTCCCTATTAACTCTTGTTTTACAGTCATACTATCATTAGTCCTCAAGCGATGGTAAATTGTATTATCTCTATTGATAGCAAGCCGTTTATAATCCTAATCGCACCTTCATCTACTCGTGAATCCTTTGTTTTTAACTGTTCAACGATAAGTTGAAGACATTCCTCGGATGGATGCGTCACCCTTTATGACACATTATCTTGGAGTTCTTTACCAACAAGGCAACTCTTGTCTCCATATATGTTGTTGTTTCAAATGGAGTTGTTTTCACCAAGTCCATTTGACCTTTCCACAAAAGAATCTCACAAGCCAGATCTTGCTCATCAACAGCTGTCCCAGGAATATGCCCCAGCTGTCCAGAAGATGAGCAAGAGAAGCAGGAAAAGAACAGAGACATGTAGAGAAAGACTTTACCCCCTACACAAAGGTCATGTCACGCAGGTGACCGCTTCTAAAGCGTGCCAAGGCCGTCTGAAGAGCTCTGAATCTCCTGCACTTTAGAGATGGGCCAAGATTCTAGGATGTTTCCCAGCGGTGAGAAGGAGAGTTTCACCAATTTAGATTCATTTTAACTCTGTGGAGGGAATCAATTTAAAAATGGCTCAAGACAGAGGAGCTGGGGTCACGGAGATCACAAACCCTACCATCCAGTCCATCAGTGGTCTCATTGAAAGGGACACCCACATGTGATGGTATTCATTGGAGACACACTTGTTTTTTCTGACCAAGCATAGCCAATTTGGAGATAATATTCAGACCAGTACTGTCCATAATCATTGGCCAAATCTTCTAATATTGGATCGAGCTCTCTTGCTGTCTGTCAGGATCCAGATACTGTCCTTATAAGAGTTGAGAGCATGATCGATGGCACCAATGATATCTATGAATTCCGATCTAAAGCCGAACAGTGGTGAAAACTCCTGATGCATATTTTAACATCTCACCCAGGAGTGTTGTAAAATATACCGCTTCCTGTTCTACCCATACCCGAAAGGATATCGTATGTATAAATTGTCCTCCATACGTATCATATATACAGGTATAGAACAAAACAATAAGAACAACTATAGAAAAATAAATTTTTTTATTATGGAATTGTACATTTTTCCGGGGAAAACAGCCACCGAGATTCATAAAAAAAAGATATTTAACAAAGCTAAAATCGAACTCATTCTTCTGAAGGGCCCTCTGCCCAGATGGGTGCGTGGAGGGGGGGAAAAAGTCGGACTTTGTTCTCTAAAATAACCCACAAACACTCAATGATGTTCAAATAAGGTGACTAGGGACACTACTTTAGATGTTCCATTTTATCATCATGCTCATGTAATCATGTTTGAGCACAGTGAAACATTTGAACAGGGACGTTGTCATCTTGGAACACAGGATGTTTTCCCAGAAAGAGTCTGAAGCATAGGGTGAAGATGATCTGCGAGAATGCTTCCATAATGGTCGCTTGTGATTATCTCCCTCAAGAACAAATAGAAGCTCTAATCCACGGGAAGATATTGCGCCAAACACTATCCCAGAACCTCCTCCATGTTTCACGGTTGGAACCAGACATTCAACGTGAAATGTTTTTGCCGGGGTTTTCCAGACGAATACACGTTCGGTGGTCTGGAATAATGTAAAGAAGAATTCATCAGACCAGTTGACTTGTTCCCTTTGCAGTTTTGTTTCAGTTAAGGGGTATAGGCACCACTCTAGTCTCTTCATAGCATTCCGTGCCGAAACTAATGGGTTAATTATAGCTACTCTGCCATGAATGTTCGCGGTATGCAGATCCAGTTGAATAGTTTTCATGGATACGTGGCTCTAAAGGCAGGCATTCATTTCGGATGTTTTCTGTAGCAATGCAATCTTGCGTGTTTTGACGACCATCCTTTTCAACACCCATCTTTTTTTATCCTTCAACTTCTTCGCCCTCTTTTGTGCTTCCCAGAAGACACCCAGATTTATGCATTCTGTTATAACCTTTGACACAGTGGTCCTCTAGACATATTCAAGTTTGGTTGTTCTGGACACGAACGCTCCATCGAGGTGAACTCCAGTTATCATTTCTCTTTTCACGTCGGAGAGGTCGGGCATTATCACATTTTGCTACGAAAAATTTAGATTCAGCCAAATTCTTGACTGATACCTTCCCTTTTGTTGCGACTAGGTGGTACGTTGTTGCGGCAATTTACAGCCTTTTATTCGACGGTCGAAGAACAACTCATTTTTAAATGAGCGTTCCTATTATTTTGTCCTGTACCTGTATATTAGTACGCATTAGATGCTTTTTCTTGGCATTCAATGTCAGCAGACATTTCACCAATCCAACAGGTATGGTACATGGAAGGTACTTCGGTCATCTCACTATAGCCTATCTAAAACATAACTTGATGATACCTGGTAGAATGTATCACAAGGGGAGGTAAAAAATATTTTTTCTTACATCGGCTTATCGCCACTTGAGGAAGTGCTTCTGTAGCTGCTGATTTTATCATTCAGAGTGCAATTGATGGCTACTGAGAGGCTTCTATAGCCTTAAGTTTATATTCACTTTATTATCCGTATGTATGAGATTTACGCATGTTTTTTCAATAAAAGTAGTAACCTTTAAAGTGATTCGTTTCAGTCGTAAAGGCGTACACTTCTTGATGAATTTACAAGGAAAAAAAGCGTTGATTTTGTGATCAGAATGAAAAGAACAAAAAAAATAATTTTATGCTGTAACTTTTGTTGTTGTGTGTATTGAACCATCTGTTCAATCAGAGAATATGATCTAAACATATTTGTTAGTTAAAAATCTCTTCCGTCAAAACAATGTCAAAAAATGTCCAGATAAATTTTGGAATTTTCTAATTTTGTGTGCCAATTACATTTTTATCTTTGTTAGTATTCTACAAGTAAATTTTGCAGCAAAATTCATTTCGGCAATTTTTATGCATTAACATTGTGTGTGTATGATTTAAGCTAAAAAAGCTTTCAAATTGTCTTCTTATTTAGTTAATCCAAATATTTTCACTATTGGATGATTCATTTTTACTTCTGTGGCGTTTTTGTACTTAATATGTAAAAAAACACCATTTAGCTAAAGGTATATTCTAAATGGTAAGGAACTATGATTTTTCTACTTTTATCAAATTATATTTAAAATCAAATAAAAAGGCTAATGCTATAAAATTCAAAAATATTTTACTAGGACATATTACAATTGAGATTTTTCTTTTATTGAATGTTCTTATTATCTCAGTTTTAATCATTTAAAATATCATTATTCCCTTGATTTAAAGGAGAAAATTATATGTATTTTCCTAGAATCATATAATAAACTCATTTTTTTGCAACCCTTTCTATTTACTAACATCGGATATGGTAGTAGAAATTTAGTTGAATATTTCGTTTTGGTTATTCTTTATTATATAATGATTTTTGTTTTATAAAGATAACATAATTTTTATAGAAAATTATAATCCAAATAATTTTAACATTCCTTGCAAGAACTTTCTAAAAGTTTTAATTATTTACGAAGCACAAAGTAGAATATTTTTCTCAATATTGACTTTGAAACCGCTTACTATCACAAAAAAAATCGATCTTAGAAATTGTGAACTATGAATTTCCAGGGAAAATACCATGACGATATTAAATATTTTATTGAAAATAAAGAATTCCAGTTTCAAAATATTAAATTATTTAAACGTTGATTTTTATAGCTGGAGTTCATTTCGATTACCCTAACTGAATAAAAAGTTAACTGTCTCCCAAAGAAAAATAGACCTTTGCTGATTTTCGAAAAGTTTAAATGCTAACAAGAAATACTGGGAAACCTTTCTTTTTTTTCGTTTTAAATCACGTTTCGTTTCGCTTAACGCGTGTTTGCTGAGCTTCTTCCTAATGAAATTTTCCACGAGACACCACTGCGTAATGCAAATACGTTTCTTTTCCCATTACATTTCCAATTGGTCCAGTCTCTCCAGGGGTAGTAGTTTCTATTAGAAGAATGTCGAATGTTGCAAGACCTTACGTCAACGTTTTTCGAGTTCTTTGACTTTTCTTTGGTATCTAAACTTACTGGAGGAATGGTAGTGATTTCCCAATGCATTTTAAAATATGTTATAATTTAAGGAAAGGGGATGTAGTATTGTTATTATGTCTGCTCATTAAATATTATAAAATAGTGTTACTTATAGCAAATATAAATTAGTAATTTTTCATATAAATTAATTCCCAGTATTCATTTAAACATTCCATATTAAAATGAACTATTTCTAGCTTTATAAATTAGTATTTATTATTTAAATGAATTAATACTGAAACATGCCAAGTATGTTGCTTTCCCCTGCTGTGACAAAATGCATGTGGGAATAAGTTTTACACTGAAAATTCGCTTCCCATCCTTAACCTGAATAAGATTTTGGCAACCCTAATGATGTGAGCTTGCAAACAAGAGTAGTGACTTTTTCAACCTTGGTGACAAATTTGGCGAAAAATTATGTTACCAAGGAACCATCGAGAAATGCCTGGGATTGATTCTTCTATAAATTTCCATGAGGCTATATAAAGGACCCTTAAGACGAAGGTCGGTTCATTGAGTTTAGAATCTGTTTCAGCCAGAGAAACTTTATCTACCTGAGTTCCTGCTAGTAGAACTGTTGCCATTTCATAAAAATAGTACTAGTTCACATAAAATAGTTATATTTATTGTGTATATGAATTAGTAATTATTCAGACATGTTAATAATTTTTATTCATGTAAATTAATACTCATTACTCATATTAAATAGTCCTCTTTAAAGCATTAATGAATTAGTACTTATTATTCCTTTAAATAAATACTCATTAATATCATAAAATAGAATTTGTAATAGTTATAACTGGAATAAGAAATTTTTCTAAAATAAATAAATAAATAATAATATAATTGAAAAAAATACGCTTTGAGTTGTTACAAGTAGCTCCACCCAATATTAATATGTATGTAGGAAAAATAATGTCTTTATTTCTATTATTTAAAAAAAAACAAGATTTAGAAGAAACTAATTTTGGCAGTCGTTTTTAAAAAAAGTATTTCTAGGTATTTTCATGTCTACATTTCAGTTTCCATGTGAGCTAAACTTTTGTGCCTCCATTCACCGAACAGTTAATTCATGAATAATTTATTACTTTAACTGTTTGAATGATTTTACATTTGCTTTATGAAAGGGGAAAGGTTTTACAGCAGAGAGTAGATTAAGTGTTTATGGAGGGAATGTTTTAGAGCATATATGCAAAAGCACAGTTAGTTCTAAAATTCGAAAATAATAAGTGATCCAGTTAACAATCGTCATTTTAAAATACTTAAAAAGCTTTTATTTATAACTGTATTGAAAACAATACCACCACATCAATATTATTAAAATTTCAAACAGAAATTTGTTACCTCATGAAAATAGCTAATCTCCTTTTTTAAATACCTACTATTAGCTCACACTCTCCATACATTTATTTATCTTAGTGGAATTTTCAATCGTTAATAAAATACATTTTAAAACGCTCAGTTGAGCTGAAATTTTGTATGCATGATTATTTTGGATGACAATATAATAATTAAATTATAATTAATAAAAATGAATTGATTAAAACTAATTATTCAAAGAATTACAAATACAGCCACTTTGGCATCATCTTTGGTGATTTCGCGACCATTTTGGCGACTTGTGTCAAAACATGAAAACGTTTTTTTCTCTCATTTTAAAGCGCTCATTTCAGCTGAAATTTTCTATACAGTATTGTTTGGGTAAAAATACGATAATTTAATTATAATTGATCAAAATTAATTGACTGAAACTAATTATTTAAAAAATTACATATGCAGCCAAGTTGATTTCATAAGTTTTAAGGCATTGAGTTGAACTGAAATTTTATATACACGATTGTTTTGGATGACACAATACGATACTTTAATGATAATTAATAAAATTAATTACCACAGAATGTTGTGATTCTGTCATATGTATATACATATTTATATTAATTGTAACTATTTAATAAGAGGTAGCTAAAATAAAATTTTTCTTTGTTGATCTAAGTAGGAATTGACTAAAAATTTTTTTTTATATTACTTGTTACATATCACATCTAGTTAATTCTTTTATTTTATAGAAATAAAAGTAACATTCTCCACATTATTTGACATTTATTTCGTGACAGTTTAAAGAATACAAATAAAATTCTGCATTATCCAGATATATTCATGAAAAACATGACTAATTTTTACAGCCAAAATACAAAATATATATTATAACTGTACTCTGCTCTTTAAAAAATATTTACTATTTAAAAATATTCAGATTTTTGTGAGGAAGTATAACTAGACGCGTTTTAATACATTGCATTTTATTTTATAAGCAAATTTTTTGATAAGAAAATATTTTTGTAAGAATTGTGTGTGTTTAATGTATCAAAATTTTAATATAATTACTTAATGAATATTTGTCAATCATTTACTAAATAATGTTTCGTGAAATGAACACTCAAATAATTTAATATAGAGTTTACGAATAAAGCTTTTTCTTTCTAATTTAATACTGATCAATATTGATTTGCCACGAGAAATTTTGTTCATATAAGGCAGTGTTATTCTAATTGTGTCCCACCGAACCCTGGGGTTTCATGAGGCATACGCAGGGGTCCACGAGTAGTCCACAATAAAATATCGAAAACAAACTGTAAATATATATGCAAAATGGATTCCCAATCTCTGCGAAGTTTGTATAACCACAAGTATCTAAAGCTCATCCCAGTCATTAAAAAACTGAAAATTTTATTTATACGTAAAAGAACACTTGATTAAGCAATACTTTTTGAAATAATATTATAATGTAATACAAGAATATTAAAACACATATTATTTTCTTTACATGTATTGCCAACTATATATTGAATATTCTATTGTTTACTATTGCTTCTACGAAGTAATTCTACACTCGTTACTACAATGTTTTTCAAAACTTAAGAGTTTTCTGATAGAAAATGCACCTTTTTCATTTTTGAAAAAAAAAACCTACAATGAAGAAAATGGAACAAATTATTGATTTATTAATAGATTTGACGTTAAAATCAAAATTTATGCAAGAACATCTCCTAAATTTCACGTTGCAAATTCATACAAAACACACAGAATTTCACGCACAGCTATAAACATTTTAATACCATTCAGAACAATACATTTAAGTGAAAAATATTTTTCAACGTGAGTGGCTACAAAAGCAAAATATAAAAAGAAATCAAACGCAGAATATGAAATGCGTCAGCTAATAATTTATATAGACCTAAACTTTGACCGTTTATGTAAAAAATGCAAGCACATATCCCAGTCACTAAATATATTGCATGGTTATGGATAATTTGTATAACAAATTAATATTATTAATGAGTAAATTATATTAAAATTAAATTAAAGTTTTTAAAAACAAATTTAGTATTTTTTTTAATTGTCTTTACATAAAGGTTTTTTGAGGCCCAGTGGTTGAATGGTAGGGCAACCTATGACAAGCCAATTTTAATTATCTAAGCTACTTTCACCATCCGTTCCTACAAACGCCACATGTAAAAATTAGTGAGTTTGGTTCGCATTATTTTTTTTTCAATTTTAGAAGAGTTTTTTTTCAAACACATTGGCAAAAGGCTCAGGGGTAAAGCAAACTGCTCTTTCACTTTAAATGAAGATTGATCTTCTTAAGGATATTGATCAAAAATGGAAGATGAAAATGGAAACGTGAACAGATTTTGATTTTACTAAGTAAGCTTTATAAACAATAATTAAAATAAAAAATACAGTTCTAAAACAAACTAAAAAAAATAATAAAAATCCTTTTATAGTTATCAAACTAAGTTGTAACTCATTCTTTTTGTCACCAAATCTGGAAATGGGATCTGGAATTAGTCTCCAGATGGGTAATGGGATCTGAAAATGGAAAATCGTTAGTCTTGATGATCTTGATCAGGACAAAGGAACAAAATTTTTAAATTATTGTATTGCCATCGGTCCATCGACAAAATTTCAAATTAATCTGACCTTTTAAAGTAGGTAAAATTGAGTTCAAATATTCCAATACATACAAGTGAAACTTATTAAAGGGTGTTATTTTTTAAAAAATTTATTGTATTGTTATCAGTCTTTGATAAGTGAGCAAAATTTCGAATTAATTTGATCTTTCAAAATGGGGAAAAATGAGTTCAAAGATTCCGTTACATACAAGTGAAGCTTATAAAAGGGTGTTAAAAATAGCGCAAATTACGTAAATGTTGAATTGGTTTTTATTCAATACATGCAAATACACATATCTATGTAAGTAAAATGTACTCTCATAAACTTAATTTTGTTGAATATATGTGACTTTTTTTTGTAATATTCATTAACACGAAATTCTTTTAAAACAAAAAATTATTTCTGTCCCCCTCAGTTTCGTCTTAAGCGATTTACACTGTACGTAAATATGAGGCTCAAATTTATGAGAACAGTTAAAAATACAATATGTACTAAATGCTCAATTAGATCAACCCACAACTTGCATCAAATACAATAAATGCATAACAGTTTACTAACAACGTATTTATATCCCTTAATCAATACTATTTTTAATGTTGTATAAATGATGTCTTAAAAAATGTTTTCTAAAAAATGTGGCTAAATTAAGATACAACTCGTTTATCGAACTTTGCAATTATCATATCATAACCAGAAAACATTTTTTTCGCCGAAAACTATTCCCAAATTCAATTATTCCCCTCTCTTACTATCATTTTCTAGATTAAATTATTCATACGTTCAGAAATATTACGCATGACTGCTAATTCAAATTCAATTATCCCTATCTATCTAAGAGTAGTTTCACGATGTGACGAATTCGGTACATTTTATCTGATGGGAGAAACTGCCACTGTTGACAATTAATTATTATAATTTCATAACATGTGTGACAATTTCTTACATAATAATTTATCAGCATCTCTAATGTGTGGAAACATATCATATAGAGGAAGTAGAGATATGTAAAAAGTTAATATATCGTGAATGACATTTCTTTAACTTTATAGCTGTAGTAATTCTGAAATAAAATGTTATCGCTATCTAATGTTGTATAAAATTATTGAAATGAATTCAGGGGAATATAAGTATAAAGGTGTTTTCAACCAGAAAAATATTAACTTTAGCTAGCGTGATTCACGAATATATTCGTGAAATTTAAACTTTCATGCATTCAGAAAACAGATAATACGTATTTATATTCACTTAATTCGTCTCCATGGCAACCTTTTGTAAAGCAAAGTACAAAACAAATACGGGACTCTGACTTTTCATTACACTTTTGCATTTGTTCCATATATTTTAATAGGATTTACCTTTAAAAATATCAATAAAATAATCAATTAAAAATTTTAAAATGTGTAAAATAAAAAATTTTAAATGCGCAAAATTAAATTATTTATTAAAATGTGTAAAATTAAATTATTTATTAAAATGTGCAAAATTAAATTATTTATTAAAATGAGTAAAATTATATTGATTATTAAAATGTGACACCTACTATTAACTTAATTTTGTTGTTCATGTTGCTCATTCAATGTAGCTAATTTCAATGCCTTAAAATTTATTTATATCACAAATAATCATGTAAAATTTTACAATATCTCTAATTATAACTACCTAATGAAAGTTAATTTGTGCCGAAAGCTAAGATTTTGAGAAATTACTTCTCATTTTAATCTTATTAAAATTGACAAAAGGAATAAATTAATTATATATATATGGTAAACATTAGGCTAAGAAACTGATTCAAAGTTGTTCCTTAAATAGACTTTTAGGAATTATTCCATATTTCAACACAAAATTCAATTATTTTATAAAAAATGATATTTTGAATATGCCAATTTAAACCTCATATTTGTATCTTTTGCAACAATTTAATATTTAATAATTTAATTTTAATCTTTACAATAATTCAATTCTCTAATTCTTCTTTATATGCTAGCATTACTGATTTAAATTTATAAAGGCTTTATTAACTTAAATTAATTACGAACTGATTATTCAGAACGAGGAAAATCGTTATGCTTTAGTGAAAGAAGCAATAAAGAAATAAGTTCACATTAGCTTTGAAGTATGGTATGATACTGTACCTACTAAATAAAACATTTACAATTTTCGCAATATACATGTATAGTACGTTTGATTAAATTTGAAAAGAATTAACTTTGAAAACATATAAAGCTGAGTATTTGAATGCATGAATACCATATTTTGAATACATTAATGTAGAAAACTTAAAAATGGAACGATCGCTTTAATATTTCTTTTTTAAGCAGAACTCCTTTATATCGGATGTAAATGAGCACTTTTATTAACTTTGACGTAAGGCAGTACTTCTCAAACTTTCTATACTTGCGACCCAATTTTCAATCACACACAATTTTCATCGCCCCCTCCATACAATAACATGTATTGAATTCAATAATAATATACTTTGACGTATAGCTACAATACAACTTTAATTATAAACCGTATATATTATCAAGATAAGTATTAAACATTGCATATAATTTTATGACATCCCCATAGGGTCACTGGTAATTATAAGACTTGTTTTTAACTTAGCACTGTTAACTTAATTATGCAACACATTGTGCAGTATTGATACATTGATAAGTGTATTATATCAGTGTAAATCTGTATTTTATGATGTCAGAATGTATTTTGTTTTGCTTCCTTTCAATAAATTATTAATATTTTTAAAAAAATAATCTTTTGTTTTCGACTTCTTGATATACTCGCGCCCCCTTGTAGGATTATCAGGCCTCCCCCCCTAGAGGGGAGCGTCCCACAGTTTGAGAAACACTGACGTACGGGAAAAAATTATCTATTTTTTTTATTTCCCAAACAAAAGTAAGGATGCTTAAAAATTCTTTTACAAATACAGTAAGGCAGATAGAGGGGACCGAATTAAGTCGATTATGTATAGGACAAACTTTCAATTCGACCCAATTTTCAATCAGAATCATCTCCCCTTCCATAGAATGAAAATGTATTTTGCCAATAATGATGTATTTGATGCTAAAGCTACTTTAAGATTTTTTTATTATAAACCGTACATATTATCAAGATGAGCATTAAATTTTGTTTATAATTTTACATATCATACGCCCATGGAGTCACTGGTAATTATTAAACTTGTTCTTAACTTATAGTACTGATAAATCAATTATCAAATTCACTTTGTGCTGTACTGATACATTTATAAGTGCATTGTGACGGGCTCACACGTCTTTTCATTAACATGTCCTTTTGGGTTCTTTGGGGGCAAAATGAATGCAACTCTTTTCCAACCAACCCAAGAAGTAAAGCGTGAAGGAAAGATGCACATTAGGAAGCTTTTAAATAACAGAAGTTTAGAGTAAGCTGGGTGGCATTTGGGGAATGTTATGATAGTCCGTATTTCAAGTGTGAAGAGGTTTTGGGGAGGTTAAGTGACAGCCAACAGAAAGTTACCCGTGACAAAAGCCTGGGGCAAGGTGCATACCATTGCACGCCAGTGAACCACAATTTCAAATAGGATTAGATAGATTGATACTTCGTTGGACAATAAAGATAAGCGTGACTATTTAAATATTCGGATCTGTGATAGCATAGGAATAAAGCTTAGGCGAGATAGTTATTGATAGTGGTCTGAGTTACGTTATTTCGGTATTATATATTTTGTGTGTTTAGCCACCGTTGATTCTCTCACATTTCATATTATTATCTAATCTGTTAAAGTTTAAGTTAAGATCTTAATAAAGTCATATTAAGATCATGGTAGCTTCTAGTTCTTCATTTATTTCTATACCTATAGCTCACGCTGATAATCTAGGAGAAGGGAACCCGAGGGGGGAGCCCTTACAGCATTATATCAGTATAAATATGTATTTTATTTTTTATTCTAACAGAATGTATTTTACTTTGCTTCCTTTCAGTAAATTAATAATTTTTTTTAAAAATAATCTTTTATTTTAGACTTTTTGATATACCGCGCCTCCCCCGTTGAACTATCCCACAATTGGAGAAACGCTGGTATAGTAATTTGGTAAGGAAATGTCACGTGGAAGTGTGCGTGTAAATTATTCGCAACGGATAAGTAATGAAAGAGAGATGAAATCAAGGAGACTAACTTAATAACCTAACTTTTTACATTAGGTACACGAAAGAGCTACGGTGAAACAAGATTCTATATCACGGTGTATGGATTGGCGTATATTATCAAACATATCAGGTTTGTCATGTGCATTTCCAGAAGAAACTCACAATCTGCCACCAGGTCATCATAAAAGACAAATGGTATTGTCACAGACTATGATCTTAAGGAGATCTTGGAAGAAGAAATTCAAGCATGTCAGATTAGTGAAGTGTGGTGGCCAAAGAGCAGATTCATCTTCCCCGTCCAATCTATCATTTAGTAGACACTCCATTTCTATATGCAGCTCTCTCCATGAGATGCATGTCGGCGAGCTTCGAATCGGTGTAACAAGGTATCGCATCAACTCAATGGCTCAACATCTGTGCAGGAAGCAGTGACTAAACCAGTAGAACGTTTTCATCTGTTGGTTCCCTTTACCATCTCAACACGGCCTTTCTACATCCACATTCTTTTCATTATTTCTACTAACCCTACCTGCGTAGCCACGGTAGCCTGGTGGTATTGACCATGGACTATTGGATAGAGTCCTGATGACACTGAAGAGCCTGCCGAGGCCTTACATTTATTAAACTTGCAATTTTTTTAATATAATCATCCTGAAACTTATACTGGCTTTCATGCGTAAAATAGTTGAACAAGATTTTTTTTTGCATATTTATTATTACAATTTTAATATTGAAGATAGAAATTCTAACAGAAAATATAGGAATGCATGTTTAAATTCAGCAGCTTATTTTAATATATATTATATTACTACTTTCAAAACACAAGCGATAATTATCAATAAACAAATATTCAAAATAAAAAAAAAAATCATGAAGAGTAACATAAATATTTTAATATATTGTTTATAAAAAAGAAAACTCCTATTTAACACGTTTATAATGATTACTTTGCAGTTGTTATATAATCTAAACTAATCCAGTCTCTCATCGGCTACGATAAATTTGTTTTTATTGCTATTGTTTTTGAACATTATTTGTAATTTATTCATATTCTTTCATTTCATAGGAAATTCCATTCATTGTAACATTTCAAATAAAGTAACTCAATCCTATAATGAAATTCTGTCTTCTTCATAGTGAGGGATACTTTAATCTATTGTTACGTATATCCGGATTCGTGGATTTTATGTAAATCAGTCGCAAAGAGAAAGACAGTTCTTCAGGATCGATGGAAATTTATTATTGAAGAAGAGTCTACAGAAATGTAGGAGACACAGAAATATTCGCAGAATAAATCTCAGAAGGCCTTCACACTTTCTACTGTGTTTAAATAAAACTATTATGCCTAAAATACAAGCATGTTAAAGATTATTCACACGCACTCACTCTTTATATTCAACAGCCGAGCTAATCGCTGGTCGAATCTTCTAGGTCAAATCAGTACTAATCTGTAACGGTCAAATCAAGACTAACCCTGTTTTGGTGAGCGACTCCCTATTTCTAGGCCTCAGGATTTTTCTCGAAAAATTCGCTTGTGTCATAGTTTGTGATATTAGTAGATTTCTTCATTAATTTACAGAATAATCCATAGGGTCACGAACTCACCAACATGGTCACCAAGTCGTCAAAATCGTCGCCAACTTGATTGCCAACTTTGCTCTATCGCCAAGATTTTGCCAAGTTTCCACTGAATCGCTGTTATAATGCAAGGAACGGCATTGTTTGCGAATATTTCTATTTTAACATACAATAAATATAATAAAGAGCAATAAAAACTTATAACATATCCAGATATAAATTGTTTACACTGTTTTAAAAATTCTTTACACAAAATTCGTAGCACTATGGATGTCTGAAACCAAGCAAATTAACATAATTCGTAACATTTTGTGCATGAGTGTAGATTAATATGTAGAGTACATTTTATCCAAATATTTCGGTTTTTCGTAAAAAATTAAATTTTATGAAACCCTCACGTAAATGATTTCTGATTAAAATCCTTCCCGATTCCACATATTGTCAGTTCGATTTTGTTGAAAATAAGTGTATTATACTACCTGTCAAATTTTTAAAAAAATGTTTTTCCCCCTCACAATCGGAAACTCAAGAGGTATAATTAAATTAAGCCTTAAATGAGACTATGTTGGATATTTATTAAGTTTTCCATGCAATTTCATTTAAGTGGGTGGATAAAAGTTCCTTTTTTAAGACATTCTTCTTTGAAACATAACATATTAAATTTCGAGGAAAACAATGCTTATGATTAATTCTCCTGAAAGATTCTTAGAAACTAGGAAAAGAAGTCAAAACATGTTTATTTAAATAATATCTTTTTTATAAGTTAATCTCTTAGGCATACTTCAAATATTAAAAGACATCCACTTTTTGGCAACAACAAAAAAGAACAGACTTTTTTTCTAATGTATGAATAAATATATTTCCTTTCTTCATTTTTAAGAATATGATTAATTAGTATATCATCTTTTATGGACGTAAACATATTGGTCTACATTTTTGTTAGAAATATAAAACTATTTTCAACTCATAGAATGCTTTTAAACGAAATTTTGAACTCTGAAAACATTTTAATAACTAATTAACGAATACTGGGAGGAGGCCTGGTTAATTTTGGTCTTTTGGACTAATTTTTTAATAAATTTGAATGGAAAACTTAGTATCAAATTATGGATTTCGCCAGTGAAGGATTTAAGGCTTTGAGAAGTAAACCTATTGCAGAATTATCTTCATACAAAAATATTTAAAAAATACTTTACAGTTACATACTAATTACTAGCATTATCGATATTTATCGATATTTTATACTATCGATTTTTTTTCATATTGGCGAATATGTAAGTTTATATATGAGGACCACATTTAAAAACATAATGTGTAATGTTATTCATATGCATAGAAAGTTATCTAAGTAATAAAATTGTGACTTTTATTAAAATATATATATTTTTCGTTAGTAGGAAAACTCTAAGTAACCTCAATATTTTAAAAACGAAAGGAAAAACACATTTTAAAAGTGAAATCTCTCGGGAAATTCAAATAAAATATTCGTATAGTTGAATGATATATTTAGTTCCAAAATAAGTGCCTCAAACAAATATCATTAGATCATTAGAAGAGAGATTCTGTGTGGTAGATCTTAATGTCATTATCGAACTATTTACCATTGTGTAGTGTGTGAAAAAAATGTCTTTATGTATATGATAGCTAGAAATAAATTATATTTCATTATGTCTCTTATAGCTTTCACATAAATTATAAAAGACAAGCTTCAAAATGTCCAATCTTGCTTTCGTTAAAGGAATATTTAAATAGTGTGTATTTTCCATGCAGAGAATGCAGTGACACTTTAAATAATCAGATTGGCTGCATTGCGTGCCTTCTTTGCACATCAATGCATGCATGGTATGCATTCTAAACATAATATTAATGTATTCCGATATATAAGGGTTTTCCAAATGAAAAGTGGACAAGTTTAAACAAAAGAATACGTTTATTTGAAATCAAAATAAACTGACATGGGTATTGTAAGACAGATCCTATCGTTTCGACAGTGGGTCTATGCCTTAGCTGTTGAAAATCGTGGTTAATTCTTCTTGATCGTGGACGGAAATTCCTGCATATATTTCTTTACCTTATGGTCCAATTGAAAACGCATGTTCTCATAAGTTGCAAAACGTGTGGAAGGTTTCAGGGAGATAAATCCGGGTTGTACTGCGGGTGTTTCCATTACTTTTCCACAGAACCTTCTTAAGGTTACCTGGGATTCTCATAAGACGTTTGGGCTGGTATTGTTATGGAAAACATTTGCTACCCTTCTCGAAAACTTTTTACACTAATTGTTCGAACAGCAGTGTTCACCATAGACCAGTGCTTCTCAAGGTTTCATTTTTCGTGACCCAATATTCAATCACAATTTTCATCGTGTCCCCGCAAACAATAATAATGTAATGAATTCAATAATATAATACGTTAACGCCAAAACTACGATACGAACTTTGAACCTTTTAAGTGCCACCGGCGTATATAAACCTCAGACAAAGCATTAAATTCCCCGAAGTATGATCTTTTTTGTGCATTGCTTTCCATAAAATTATTCCTAAGGCTTTTGAATGCAATAAAAGGACCTTGAAAATGTTTGCGAATGACTTATTTATTAGAATTTGCTTCTTTATCCCCCTCCCTCCCCAATACATCACGTACGAACGCCAACGTAGAAAATGGTTGGCTTTGGGAAGCGAAATCGCGCGTAACTTTTAATCTTCAGTTAAGGGATTAATTATAAACCGCACAAATTATCAAAGTGTTAATTTTTGTATATAATTTTTACCAATGATAATCCCATGGGGTGACTCGTAATTATTACATGTTCTCTTAACTTAATATTGTTAAATTAATTATAAAATGCATTGTGTAGCACTGATACATTTATAAGTGTAATATATAGTGTAAATGTGTATTTTATTTTATATTGTCAGAATGTATTTTGTTTGTTTACTTTCAGTAAATTAATATATTTTTTAAATAATATTTTGTTTTCGACTTTTCAATTATGTTCGCGTCTCCCTCGTAGAGTTGTCAAGATGGGGTGCGCAGCTTTTATTCGAGACGGGAATCCATTACAGGCGAAAGAGTCCGAGTTCTTTTCCCGAAAAAATACAACCAGGTCTTACTCGGGACCCGAACCCACTCGGTTACAAGCAGAGGATCATATCCACCATACTGGCATGGGCGACCTTAGAGTAAGGTGTACAAAAAATTAAAGACATCACGGTTCAAAAGAAATTTTAATAGAATACAAACACTGTTTTTGTTTTCAAAGTGTTCAGAAGCAGACATTGTTCAAACTTAAATTATAAAAATTTTATTTTATTTTTTATTTAGACTATTTAAACTATAAACTTTAAAGAAAAAATATAGTAGTTCACTGATTTTTAAAAAGTTTAAAAATTAGCTTCAACAAGAAATTCGAAAAGGTTTTTTTTTTCTTTTTTAAAATACGTTTCGCTTAGTCTCACAAGCATTTCCCAAGCTGCCCTCGAATGAAATTTTCTGCAAGCTGCCTTTTGTAATGCAAATACCACTTTTTTCTCGTTACTTTTCCAATTCCTGAAAATACTCCAGAGAGCGTCTGTCTTTTCAGACGGATTTCCGATGTTTCAGGAACAGATTTTAAGTTTCTGTTTGTCTAGTTTAGAATTTTTTCCCTTCATCTAGACATAAGGCATAAAAAATACGAGAAGTCATATTTAGTTTGGGAAGTTGCCCCCCTCCCTCTCGGGTGCCCTTTTCCTTGATTATCAGCGTGAGCTAGAGGTGTCGGAAAAACGAAAGAACTAGAAGCATCCATGATCTTAATTTGACTTTATTAAGATCTTAAAACTTAAACTTCAAACAGATTAGATAATAATAATGTATGTGAGAGAATCTACGGTGGCTAAACACACACACACTACATATATATATATATGTGGGAATTCAACCGAAATCTTCCAAAAAGATTGAATTCTTCAGATGGCGGGGTTTTTATGGCGTGGTGTCTAGGGGTTTTTAGGGTGTGTTAGTTAATTTTGAAATAAAATAGACAACATAGTTCAAGAAAGAAACTAGTTGAAAACTAAATAATATATTAAGAATTATAGGGGAGTATTTACATGGGGAATATTTCAAAAGAATAGGAAAGTTAGATCACATTACTTTAAGGGAGGCAATTGAGATTAAATATAATTCATTATGGTGCTATTAACTTTACCGCCTAGCGGGGACGAATGATAGAACTCGTTATGGTACTATTAAGATTTACCGCCTGGCGCGGAAGTGGCGGGACGCGCGAAACACGACTTCTCTCGACGAATGTTAGTGGGGCCCCTGGCGAAAAAGGTTCATGTCGGCGTTTTTAAAAAGGACGCTAGATGGCGTTGATGTGGGAATACCGTTTTGATTAGAATTGCCGACCTCGGTAAATGTGGGTATGATCTAACTTCTACAAATGGAATATCCTACTAATATATATATATATATATATATATATATATATATATATATTACCGAAATAACGTAATCCGGGCCACTACAAAAATAACTCACCTAAACTCAATTCCAATACTATCACAGATCCTAATATTAAATAGTCACTCCTACCTTAATTTCGATCGACGATCCAATCTTACTGGAAGTTGCGTATTTACTGGATTGCAATGGTATGCACCTTGAACTAATGGCTCTATGTCAGGAATGACTTCTGTTAGCTGACACTCAATCTTTCTAAAACCTCTTCACACTTGAATTATTGATTATCATAACATTCCTCAAATTGCCACACCACTTACTCTAACTTCTGATATTTAAAAGCTTCCTAATTTGCATCTTTCCTTCACGCTTCACTTCTTGGGTTTGGTTGGAAAAGAGTTGCCATTAGTTCTGTCACCAAAGGACCCAAAGGACATGTTAATGAAAAGACGCGTGAGCCCGTCACAAGTTATCGATCAATGATTAAAAAAATGATAAAAAAAATAATAAAATAACAAACTCGTCTGTGTTGGTATTAAAATTCCTCTAAAATAATAAAAGTAATTTTCTCCAAAAATAACAAAGCGTTTCGTAGAGGAAAAATTTCGTATCTTTAATAAGCATCGTTAAAAACTAATAGTCAAATGAGGTGAAATGGTTTTAAAATTTTTATTTCAATTTTTTTCCTTTATCGGATATTTATTTTATTATCTATAAACTGTTTAATTGCAAATATATCCTAAATAAAAATATTCTCATGACATTATTCCCAGAAAGTTTTCAGTATTATTATCGATCAACGTAGATTTAAGTTTTCCAAAAGAAACTCAAATCCGAATGTTATTTTAATATGATACATGTTCTTAAATATTTTTGGATAGAAACTTTCCAAAAAATTAATATTCTGCTTTGAGAAAATTCACTCTGTCTTAATTGAGTAAAATGCTTAAATGAACAAGATTTTTCACTTGAGTTTCCTGTTACCGTCACAAGCTAAAATAATTAACTTTCTTTTTCAAAAATAAGTCCAGAGACAATTATTCCACAATCACTTAATTATTAGTTTGCAGCATTAATTACTCTTTCCCGTCAAGCATTATCACGCATTACTACTACTTCAAATTCAGTTTTTACAGTTAACCAACGACTAGTTTTTTTCCTTGTTGTTATGAACACCAGTAGACAGAAGATGACATTGGTGACAATTAATTATTGAGCAATCAGTTAATAACTGGCAGTTTCTACAAGGTTAATTTATTAAAATTTAGGAACTGCTGTTTCGAGAAAAAGTTGTTAATCAAAACGAAAATAACAATGCGATGTTTGAGGTATTTACTTTTTTCAATGATATATTCAGGATAGAATTTTCGTATCTCAAAAATTTAACACTAGATTTTCCAAGGAAGTCCTTTTGACTGCTTTTTGATTTCAGTTAGAAAAACAACTACGTACATAATGACACAACTTCTTACACTTTTTCAATTCCTACTATTAGCTCGCACTGTCTATATATTTATTTATTTATATATTTGTATATTTATTTATTTATCTTGGTGGAATTTTCAATCGTTAATAAAATACATTTTAAAGAGCTGAATTGAGCTGAAATTTTATATACATGATCATTTTGGATGACAATACAATAATTTAATTATAATTAATAAAAATTAATTGATTAAAACTAATTATTTAAAGAATTACAAATACAGCAATGTTGGCGATTCAGCGACCCCTTTGGCGACTTGTAGCAAAACTTGAAAAGGTTTTTTTCTCACGTGTTAAAGCATTCAGTTGGACTGAAATTAAAAGGACAGTACGATACTTTAATGATAATTAAAAAAATTAATTACCACTTAATGTTATGATTCTGTCATATGTATATAAATATTTATATTAATTGTAACTATTAAATAAAAAGTAGCTAAAATAAAATTTTTCTTTGTTAATCTAAGTAGGAATTGACTTAAAATTTTTTTTATATTACTTGTTTAAAATACATTTTTTTCCCAAGTGAAGTAAATTTTTTTTATTGTTAATATTTACTAATAACTTGTTGTATGACTGCAACTAATATAAAAAATATTAAAAAATATTTTAAACAAATTTTTTTACGCATTAGTTAATCTTTCACAATGAAGTCATTTTGACTGCTTTTGGGCAATATAGGTATATACTAAATTTCAGTGTTTCTAATGTTAAAAAAAAGATATATTTCTATTACTGAAGAGAAATATAACCAACCCCACACATTTTTTTCGGTATTAAAATAATTTAATGACTACTATTAAAATAGATTAACCATATACCAAACAATATTTTACATATTCACATATATGTATAAGATATATATCTTTTTGTTTTATCAAGCAATAAACATATTATAATAAAATGCACTGCAATGAATATCCTTTTAATTTATGGTTAAGTGTGAGAAACCCTTATTTCCAAACAACAGAAAACCTTAAAAATCTAAAATATCTATCTTTATTTTAAATTTTTTTTGTATGTGAAAATATTAAAACTTTCAGAAATTTTTCATCAGGTAGAAAGTATCTATGAACTCTTTTGAAATATAAACTTGTAATGCGGTGAACCTCCAAAGTCTGACTATTTGACTCAGAGGATTGAGTACTCCCGAGATAATGACTCAACAGCAATAGTGACTGACGTTAAGAGTAGCCAACATGATATAAAACACTAAAAATTAAACAAAGCATAATAATTAACAAATAGATTGTTAATTAATACGCTAAAACTCACACAAAGTATGAGGAGAAGATCAAATTATTTATCCAATACTAAAGAATCAAAATATAATGTGTCTGAACCAAATGATTAACAGACACCATGTGAGAGACCATTATCTTTATGGATGAGGATCCACATTGAAGCAATCAAATTTTATCCGGACCACAATTAAATCTGGAAAGACAGTAAATAACTATGATAATTACTTTAATAGTAGATAAACGTCTGAATTTAGGTAAAACATTGCTATTTAGTTGATTGAATAAATAAATTTGATAGTGTAAATATCAGAGCTACCCTATTGATGAGCGCAGAAATCTTCCTGTTGTATTTCTAAATTAATCAACTTATCATAATTTCCACTTCAAGAAGATGGCAGTTGAAATGTAAGGAAAATAATCCCAAGTTTGTTTCAAAAGGAAAATCCCGCGAGATAGCCTGTTACAGATTACATATATATTTCTTTCTATTAATCTTAAAATAAATTAGATCCTATTTTAAACTGGTGCAATTGCACATAAATTTTAAAATATTCTATTTTAGCAACTATGAGGATCGCCCAAATGAAAATTGGACACGTGTGATGACATCAGAATGACTGGAGCTAAAGCAGTACATTCAAAGAGGGATATAACGTATAAGAAAATAACCTTGTGGATATTCATTATAACATATCAGTATTTATTTTCGATGTTTAGATAAGATATAAGCAAATAAATGCACTTTACAGAAAAAAGAAAGAAATCACAACCATTTTTACTATATATATATATATAAGCCTATACCTGCTGACAAATTTTTAATTAAAAATCTCCAATTTTCGGGATAAATTCCAAAACATAATTTTAAAAAATTTCTTCCTCGCTTAAAATTTAAGAAAATATCATATTTCAAATTATTATCAGATATTAAGGAATATAATATTTTGATCACTCATTTTTTTTCCATGACCAATAAATGGTTTCAAATAATACAAAAAAAAAAAAAGTTTACATTCTGCTAAAAGTAGTGAAAAGCATTTCTTATTTTTTTAATAAACACTAGTAATAAAAACTAGTCTTCTTCAGTTCACAAACTTTCCCCTACAATTTTCAATCTACAATTTAAATATTTGTTTTCCTTTTTTTAAAAAAAGAACCTACGTTTTATAATGTATTTTTTCTATTTAAAAATATTCTTTCTAGGACATATTCTTTAATGAAAACTTGAACTTTTTCCTGAATGAGTCTGATATGAAAGCATAAAATCCTTTATCAAAGGAAATGCAATTAAAAGTTTTTGCACTCATAATGAGTCCTTTTGGTATCATAAGAGAAAAGACAAAGACCAAAACCCATGTCCCCCTGAAATGAGACGCTTTTGCAGAATTCTTTTGCTTAACACTGTAAATTACAACACCAGAATTTTTTGTTCTATTTATCCCTCAACATATCAAAGCGAAAGTAAAAAAAAAAAAGCTTTTCCTTTTTGCTTGCTAGGTACTCACCTACTTTATTCGAATACACGGGGGAACTCATTTCTAAGTCAATACCGTTTAATATCGATATGAACACGCAAAAGAAAAAGCTGTCGACATTGGAAAGAAATGTATCTATGCAATAATTTGTATATCTTGTACCAGGAAATGTCTCCTAACGTGTCCTTTTAATTCACTTTCAAGTGGTTTTGGAAGAGGTACCAGAGTAATTTCCTGACAGAAAGTCTGGCTGCTATACAAATAAAAAAAAACCCTAATTTTTTTTTCCTGTTTTACTTCCTGGTTATAAAATATTTTTTGAAAGAATTAGTGTTAATGTGTGGAATAGAAGAATCTAAGTTTGCGTACCATCATTTACATGAAAACGGTATTAAACTAACCTTTTTTTTTCTATTTAATACATAAATTAAAGAGCTGGATCATTTTTCCTGTTGTGAATGTGCATTCGTAACATATACAAGTACATATAGCCTACGTATAACCCTAAAAATATGTTCCAAAAAATTTGCCATGTAATGAAAATGTCTGCTGCAATAAAAAGATTTAATAGGAAATAAACAGTTAGTTTCCAAAAAATTTTTAAAAAAGTTGTGCATTTTTATAATTAAGATAAATATCTCTTAATATAAAAAAATATTTTCATGATGACGAATAAATTTATTTACTTATCTCACACAAGAATAGTAATAAAAGGTAGTAAGTCCTGCCCCCTCCCCCCAAATTGTGATCACGAATTGGTAATAAAGAGAAATTTTCAGTTCAATCAACTACTTCAAGCTCGACGATTAACACAACTTACAACATAAATGCGAATCTGAAAACTGAATTAACACGTTTGTATTATTTGCAATCCAACCAAGCTCAATTGCTAACAGAATATATACAAGGATTAATAAACCATGACAATTATATAGTACTAAAACTACAGTATTACAATTTGAGTTATGAATATCAACAGCTGTATAATTTGTAAAATGGGGGAGAGGTTTGGGGTACTCCCCGAGTCTTTACTAAAATTTTTAAGAAGTAATTCATATTAATATGAAATAAAAAGTGTGTTTTCTTCATCTCTAAGGACTATTAACTTTCAGTATTTATCTTCCATGAGACAATTTTTTATATTTGCCAGACATAGCTTAGAGCTACAAGATTAATTTATAAGATTAAAAACATAATGAGACTATTTCTTTTAGAAAAGTTGAGTACTACTTACTCGAAAATTTTGAATCTATGTATCCAAAAGAGAGACACATTTAAAGTTTTAAAGTATGCTTAGGTATTAAAAAAGTTCACAAAAACTGTACAGGAAAATCTGATAGCTAGCTCTAAGGCACTAGAATAAAAAATGCCTAAGGAGATCAAATATATCTTTCGCTCTTACAAGCTTTAATACGCTTATTGAGCTGCTGTATGGGAGCCTTCCGAATTTCAAATAAATTAGAGTTTGCTTTTAAATAGTCCTTATTGCATTTCATTTTGTACGGGGATTTACCCAATTCTCGAACCGTATTAGAGTGAATCTGTACTATAAAAACGTAGTGTTAACTGTACACATATAGACAATAAAATCACCGCATCAAAAAAAGAAGCTTCAGATCAAAGTAAAATATAACTAGATAATAAAAAGAATTATTCAATTGCTATGAAAAAAAAATTAGACAACTACAGGATGGCATATCTAACCATCTTCAATGTTGCATAGACCATTTCGATACGCTGCAACACAATCCAGCATTTAATTAAGATGTCTGATGATGTCCTGAAACTAACATCGGCACAAATATTGAGCAGACCACTCTAAATCATGCATAGAGTAGCATGGCGGCATTTGAAATTTCAGCTACCTTGATATGTTCATCAGCTTACATGTCTTGGTAGTGGGCAGATGATGGAAGAGTGAACTTAACCCCTTAAATACCACCGGCGGATATATCCGTATCAGTCAACCAGTGCGTTAAGTGCCCGGACGTATATAAACGTCTTTCTGAAACACGATACTTTTCTTTGCGTTGCTGTCAGTAAAATTATTTCGGAGCCATAGGAATGCAATAGAATGACCTTGACGATGTTTACGAAGAATTTACTTATTTCAGAGAAATATTTGCTTATCTGGGCTTTTCTCCCTCCCCCAATACGCGCATATGTGTGCCTATATGAGCGGGACTGGAGCGGGTCATGTAACTTTCATCGGCAATTAAGGGGCTAAAGGAAGTGTTTCTAAGATACCTCAGACGTGTACAGACAGCGGATCGGTTATTGTAGGCCAGTGGTCAGCAAACATTTGAAAGAAGAGACAAATTATAGGAAAAAAGATAACTAAGATATGGAAAAGCCATTTAAATAAAGAGCCATATGCGTGTGCGCAGGTAGCAGTTGCAATCAAGACTGTTGCATTCCAATTAACATTTTCGTGTATGATTAAATAAAGCGTTAAACAATGTAAAATTTCCATTGCTTCCAAAACTAAGAATTTTCGAAGATATTTTTATTTCTGTGGCTCAATGCAAAAACAACCAATGTCAAAATATCATAAGGTTGAGAATAAAATCATCTAACATCATGAAAAAAATATTCCTACCAATAATACCGATTTAAAACTACATTCAGATATTTCATGTATACACTAATAATTAAAATTGACTTTGAATGTTCCTGTACATAAAAGTCATGTCACAACTCTTCTTTATCTACCCTTAAACATGTCACTAAATGCAGAATGTGTATTTGTCATTTCTGTTGGGTGGTTATATGTATCTCTGCTTCATATTCAAGAATTATCCGAAACTCATGTATGCAAATTTGCAAACGGGCAGCATTTCTACCAATAAATTTGTCTTTTACTGCATTAGAATGAATTTTAATATTTTCATTGATTCTTAATACATTTTGTCAGAGAGGAAAATTTAATAGATAGATCTGAAGACATAGTAGCTTATCTAGTCTTTAGTGAACCCTGTATTAAATTTTTCTTGAAGGCCCTTTTTTGGGCAGCTCAATATTTTACAATTTTTTTTTTACGCATGTTAAGGGTCTCATATTATTGTTGTTGTTGTTGTCGTATGCCTATTTTAAAAAGGGCACTATTAATCTGTTTGGGATCCAGTTGCGTGCTTACATTCCATATATGATCTGGAACCATCGGGCAGAATCCCCTCATAGTATTAATACGGTGGTAGCTATATACGTTCAGGCTTAATCCAGCAAAACATTAAATTTTACATAGAAATAAGATACATTCTTTTCAACAGATAATTAAACCGGAGAAAGAGAAAAGAAAACAATAATTTCCAGTACATATAATTTTATTTTAATAATTCATATAGCTATAAGTCTGAAGAGCCGGAACTGTCTATACAAAGAGCCACGGTTTGCCGACACCTGTCTTAGGTTATAGCTCTCCAAACTTTTATACCAGAAATGTGAAGGAACTGTGTCATTCGATAATGGATGTAAATTTGTATAATTTAAATACTGCGCTTTGTTCTTCAGGTTATTATACCTAATTCAGCATGTGCAGATGCCAATGAATCTCTCATATGTGTAAGCAGGGAAATCTTAAAGCATGGACCAATTGGGCCCGAGCCCAAGGTTTCGGTCACAATAGGAGCCTCTTGTCTTGTTCTCAACCTTAATAAGACCATGATTCAAATAATTTCAACAGTCAAATGTTTTTGCTGTTGTATTCTCTGAGAAACTGGGAATTTCGAACAATATGTCAGCTAGTTACATGTGATGAACAGCATCCATGTATAGGCCTCGACTTACCACAATACATCATCATTACTCATTCAGTCAAAAGGTGGCAGCCATTCGAACCGGTTTGTGTGTGTGATTGTAAGTTATGCACTTTTATTTGTTTCGAGTTATTGTCTGCCCAAGTATTTGACAGCATAGGCTGTGTACTGTCTACTTATAAGGTCATAGGTGGGGTCTACATTTGTGTATGAGACCAGGGTCTACTTTTGCGTAGGGAGCAAAGCAGTTGGGTAACGGAGAATATTAGGGCCCCCTGCAAAGTCAGGCTTTGAGCCCTAAGTCGTATTTGGCATCAATCAGACTTTGGGCCCCCTAGATTCCTAGACCCCACCACGCAATGCGGGGGTGTACGTTACGTCACTGGTCACAGGGACTCAAAAGTCTTAAGACGTCCCTGCGTGTAAGTAATGTCCCTAAGTAAACTAAAAACACTTATTGACTGTATCATTTCAAAACATTTGTATTATTCAAATTAGAATCGTCGCGCGTCGATGCATTTTGGCAGCATACTTTTCAAGGTGGAAGGTCTTCTAGAACAGCAGTTGCCAAACTTTTTGACCTCATGAACCAGTAACTTCATAATTTAAATCCCGCGGACTACTAATATGATTTAAATATATTTTTTAAAAAAATTGTGACCTAAGAAGACATAAAATGGACATAGTTAATACAATGAAACTATTAATTGTAACCGAATTATGAAAGCTTTATTAATAAACCATTATAAAATAAACAAAAACTGTTAAAACAAAACAATTTAAAATTGGTTTAGGTGTATCAAACTTTTAACGTTATATGTTATTAGTGTGATGGATGTTTCTGCTTACTTGAAATAAGATTATGGATAGTTGGATTCCATGTTTTAACTGCAAGACATTTATTTCAAGCTGAGATCGGCACCATGTTTTAGTTGCTGTGACAGATGAAAAGGCCATTTCACATAAATAAGTCGTGGAGAATCAAATCAAAATTTTCATCGCATGTTCACTTTTACCCCATTTTCTGGGAGCCATTAACAAGGATACCATATTTTTCTGGGGACCAGCGAAGTTTTCTCGCGGACCTCTAGTGGTCCACGGACTACCACTTTGGTGACCTCTGTTCTAGAAATCATGTTCAGGAATTGCTTTTAAAACTAATTTACAAGCTGCTTGCAAGGAATAAATTGTGAAGAGATGCCTCTCAGAGGAAATTTCAAAAAAGAAAAAAAAGGGAAACAGCGACTGCTGTAGTTGAGTGGCCATAGTCGCGAACTCTTGCCGATTCACGGGTTCGAAATCTAGGGCTAGTGAAGATGTGCCAGTTAGAGGGATAGATGCACAAAAAATATGTTGAGAGTAAAAGTCATCCCGTTGGCGTTGTGCTAATGTTTTAGAGAGTGAGGTATCAGCTCAAATATCGTCCTCGTCACTTCATCGAGTTCGTGTTATTAAACAAGACAACGTAAATTGAAATCAAACTAAGTGAGGAAACAAAAAGATGTGAAGGAGAGCCAAGATGAAACTATAGGATGACTTGACTATGGTTATTGCATTCAACTGATTTGTTTTTTAAGTCTGTTAAAGAAATATGAGGGCTATTGGCAATGAACATCACTATTTCTGACCACGGTCAGTTTCAAAACTGTTCAAGATTCAAAACTTTCAGGTTCTGACCACGGTCAGTTTTGAAATAGTGTGACGAAGGTGACATCTGCGCTGGCATCCCACTCTCCAAACTTCCACTCCATATCAACCTGAAAGTTTTGAATCTTGACAGGTTTAAAGAGTATCAACCTTTCTACACGGCAGGTCATTAATGGTATCAGAACTCGATTCAACAGAAACACACCTGGAAACGAGTTCAACTGACACAAGCATTCAGTTAAAACCATCTTTAATTCAATGAGCTCAATTCACGACGGTCACGTGTTCTCCATTGATTTCATTACAGGCTTTCAAATAATTGTGCTTGTTCTATATGTAAAACTTAGGTGAAACTCTTAAAATTTCAAAATTGGGTAAATATGTTAAAATGTTATGAGAAAAACAGTTTCATCATTCTCTATAAACAAGAGATAACATCCGAAAATCACATACGAAAAACACATAGACAGAGGAAAATCATACAATGAAGAATACATGAGCAACCGAGATTAAAAATTAGAGAGAGTCTTTGGATTAAAATGGAGAGCTATTATTATTTTTAAAACTGTGCCTGAAATAGGCCAAAAAATTAGGGTTAAGTATTACTTTATGGATCCACTTTCCCCATACAGCGGAAATTTTCGACATAATAGAAAAAAAAATTGTGCTATATTGAAAAATAGGTCTATATCTATCAACACGTGGAAGGAACAGAAGACAGTAAAATAAAATGAATATATGAACATATATATATATAATCTGGCGTCCACATATGAAATGCATCACGAATGCTTGATTATCCATTGCTCCGCTCCAAAACAACAAATGTTGCTTCTTATATTTAGCTAGTTCTGTGCTACATTAGGACTACGGTATGGCATGTAATATGTACTTTTTTGAATCAAAAATTTACCAGATTTTAGGATACTCGTTGAATTCGTTCACTTAATTCCATTAATATTTTTCATTAAAACGAAAAAAAAATCTTATTTTGTGATTAAGAAAGTTTTTATTTAAAAAGACGTTTCTATTGAATACAAATTACATCATTTTTCGCAACGAATATGCATTTCTAGCATATGTTCTGTCCATACTTTACTTCGACTTTCATTGTATCAAGTCGGCTAAGTAAAGCGGAATAATGACTTCTCATTGAAAGGAGAATAATTAAAAATCAAGTGTTTCAGTCTTTCTTCCACAGCAAAATTTTTACCGTATTTATTAAGAGTTACCGAGAGAAAAATGGTTTCCACTGAAATGGATCTCGTTTACAGAATATTTTTAACAGAACGATCCTTTAGGGATGAAGAGAAATAATAAAAAAGAAAACACTTTAGAATATGTATGTCTTTAGCTAACCTCAGAATGAGGAAGGAAAGGGTTTAAAGTGGTATTCGTTCACTCCCGGTTGCTGAGTCTTAGTCTTTTCAAATGAAATAAGATATTTCTGTCTTTTTGGAAAGTTAATCTTCTAAGTCAATATCGGTCAATATCAAAGATTTCTTCCTTGTCACTCTAAGAAAAAGTCATCGACTTGTCAAGGAAAAGTTCTTACGTTTATGTGTCTATATTTTATTTGTGGGAATATTTTTTCTCCTGTAGTTTAAGAAGAAAATGTATCAAAATAAAAGTAACTTTTTTTCTGATAAAAGATCCTGGAAACCACTATTAAGTAAAAAGATAAGATTCTTATCTTTATGTTTTTATTACTATTTATAGGTTTTTTTCTTGCTTCATAAAAAAGTAAAAGAGCAATAAATCCTATAGAGTATTGGAAAAGTAAGCATTGAAATCTTCCAGAATTCTGATTTAAAAAGTAGAAGCAAAATTTAATATTTTTATTCTATATGTGTTCGAAGCAAAATTTCATATTTTAAATTTAAGCCTGCAATTTTTTACGCGTATAACTCATAACGTCATACTCTAAAATAACTTCATGGTAGTGGAATAAGACATGGGGATTGCAATTAAAATGATTGTCTCTACATGGATAGCTACTTAATTCTAAATGGGAAGATTTTGAAATGCGAGGAGAAATCAAAATTAAGAAACAATTTTGGTAGCACTTCTAATTTAGCTAAAACTTATGTATGTTACTCAATATAAAAAAAATTTCTCGCCATTATATTTAGTATTTCAAGAAATAATGGCGGCAAAAAATTCTAGTAATGAAACCAATAGTCTAAAACAGAGCTTCTCAAACTTTCAATATTTTCGACCCAATTTCCAAACATAATTTTCCTTGCCTCCGTCCTCCATACAATCACACACAATGTATTGAATTCAATAATTTACTTTGACGCTAAAGCTACAATACGACTTTAATTATAAGCCGTGGAAATTATCAAGATAGGTATGGAAATTTGTATATAATTTCAAATGTGACAAGCTCATAAGGTCACTGGTAATTATTAAACTTTTTCTTAACTTAGATTTGTTAATTTAATTATAAAATGCATTGTACTGTATTGATATATTTATAAGTGTATTATATGAATGTAAATAAGTATTTTTTTGTAATGTTAGAATGCATTTTATTTTGCTTGCTTTCAGTCAATTAGCAATTTTCTTTTAAAACATTAACCTTTGTTTTCGACTTTTCGATATGCTCGTGCCCCCACGTAAGGTTATCACGCCCCCCTAAGGACGCGCAACCCACAGTTAGTGAAACGCTAGACTAAAAGGAATGCATATTCATTAATTAGTAATTATTCAATGGTTTGGGCGTACTATAGAAAATTAATCTGAATACTATGTTTTACTTTTGAACTAGGAACACTGCTTTTAAAATGCCTTATGTTGCATTCAGTAAGAAATGAGATATTGTAAAAACATATATTAATTAGTAAAAAACTTTTAAATATTATTACAGAAAAAAGGTGTTACAGAAGCATTTTATAAATACATTATTTTTTTAACATATAGTCTACAACACACACTCACACACATGCACACACACACAATTTTCTAACCTTTTACAAAAACCTCTGAAACTAATGAATGAATCTGGCTGAATTTTAAATATATGTGTATAACTATTTAGATCTTCTCTACCTAATTGTGCAAAAAATTCCCTAGTGGTTAAGTTTATTTTTATAAAAAAATAGGAAGAGGTGAAAACAGTCATACACGTGCCCTCTGTTCTATCCAAACAACTGGCAACTTGTTGTCTTGCAAGTAGCTCCTTCTGTACAATAGACAAATGCAACATTACCCGTACAGAACGAGAACGATAGATTTAGTCCTTTATCTACCGCATTATGATTTATTGCAATTTCTTTCGTTCAATACTTTTTTTTCAGTCACTATGTTTAAAATTAAGGGATATACAAAAGTACTCAACTTTGGAATACTTTGAGATGACAATACAATAATTTAATTATAATGAATAAAAATTAATGATTAAAACTAATTATTTAAGGAATTACAAATACACAGCCACGTTGGCATCTTTTTTGGCGACTTGTGTCAAAACTTGAAAAAGTTTTTTCTCACGTTTTAAAGCATTCGGTTGAACTGAAATTATACATACACGATTGTTTGGAGGGCAGAGATACTTTAATGATAATGAATAAAAATTAATTACCACTTAATGTTGTGATTCTGTCCTATGTATATACATATTTATATTAATTGTAACTATTTAATAAAAAGTAGCAAAAATAAAAAATTTTCTTTATTGATCTAAGTAGGAATTGACTTAATTTTTTTTATATTACTTGTTTTTGAATACGGAACATATATTTCATTTAATTGTGTAGCAAAAAAAATCAAGCACAGACTCAAATGTCAAAATTTTTTGAAAACGTTGGGAAAAAAAACAAAGTTGAAAAAAAGCAAAATAAATAAGTTAAGCTAAAAAAGAAATGCAAAAATCTAACTCAATTACACTATGTTAATGACGTTACGACAAAACGAAAAACAATAATAAGCTACGCAGACCAAAGAAAAACAAATTCCTTGTTCTAACAATACTGTTCTTAATACTTATATGTACCACAAATTTGTTTAACAGTAAAATCAATTATATAACACTTTTCACTTTAGGTATTTGACTATTTTCGGAACCGTGATTTTAAAAAAGCGTATAAATGGATATTTTTGATAATTTTTTTGACACTTTGATTAAAATATATGCATAAATTTTTTAAGGAAATTTTTACAAAAATATTTAAATACAAATTTCGGCAAAAAATTTAAATTAGAATAACCCTTTTTAAAATGTTTCTCTTTTGGAAATGCTTCTATTATAATAATATTTTGCCTTATATAGCTCAGACCTGTACAGAGGTTTAACCCCAATTTTTGAAAAATTTCTTTTTTTTTTCAGAGTTACAAACAATTGAAATAATTAACGGGGTTTTTCTTAAAATTTCTCCCCTTGTTGTCGTAAAACATGGATAAACCCACTTCTAAAAAATATATTTCAAAAAAATTTTAGTTGGGGTTTTGTACAGAGGTCGGAAAATATTATTAAAAAAGCATTTTTCAAAAAGGAA
>BMAV01012536.1:11815-22144 GCA_019973955.1 Trichonephila inaurata madagascariensis
AAAATGCTTTGTCTAGAAATATGCAGAACGGGATAGATTATTCCCGCCTTCGACCCCTTCCCCATATTATTGGTCCTATTGTCCCTGTGCGGGGGTGTTTAAATTTATTTAAATCGTTTTTATCTCAGTTTTGGCTGGTCCGATTGACTGAAGGTAAGTATCGTTCAACTCTGCTCGTGACCGCTTTTCGTCCTTGGCCCAGCTTGCCCTGCAAAAGATTTTTAGAAAGATTTTAATCTTTTTACGCAAAAGAAGTATAACTTCTTACGTCCGTACATAAGTACACACACACTTTTTTTTCTTTTACAATGTATTTTTATTTTTATTTTTTATCAATATCACAATAGATAAAAATTCTTCTCATAATATTTTATATTCTTTTTTTCCCTTTAACATCAGGATATTGCAAAATTCACTCTTGTCCCGCCGTTCCCTCCTTCCTTTTTTTTCTCGGTGGGTGTCCGAGTGTTCTCTCGCCCTCTCCATCTCAACTCGTTCTCTCGAACTGCGTCTCCCCTCTCTTATATCCACCCCGTGATGAACCCTCTTCTACCTCTCCCTCCTCACGCGTGATGTGGAAGAGTAGAAGTCTTTCTAGCAAGGAATTCTACAATGTCTCCGGCAATGTCATTCATTTTGATTTCCTTAAACATGGCTGATACTCATCATGATTGAAAGTCAGTTATCTTTGTGTTTTAAGATTTATTTAAGTGCCTTATTTCTATTGAGTTCGAAAATATCTTCTTTGAATATAAAACCCTTTCAATATACAATAGCAAATCTAGCAATAATAAGACAATAGCTCAGATTCAGGTCATCATGGTTTTGTGCTAAGAGTATATTATAATATCAATAAAGATTTACCAACGTTATTTAAAATTTATGATCAAAATTTTAAATGTATTTTAAGAAACCAGTTCACATCATTCCTCAGATGTATTTTACATAATGTCAATCGCCTCCAAATTTCAATTCGAAAAAATTGTTCATTGTTTTTAAGTTGTTATTTCTATTATTATTATTATTATTTTCATTTGTGAAATGGATGTTTATCAGTTATCCTAATCTTAGTTCTAGCTCAACGAAAGTGCTATCAAATAAGCGTTTCTCTATCTCATGGATAGTTAAATCGTTAAGGATGTAATAATAATAAAAATAAGAGCTATAATAGGCATACGTTTGTGATGGGCTCACGCGTCTTTTCTTTAACATAACCTCTGGGTTCTTTGGTGGCCAAGATTAATGGCAACTCTTTTCCAACCAAAACCCAAGAAGCGAAATGTGAACAAGAAATGCAAATAAGATAGCTTTTAAAAGAACAGAAGTTTCAGTAAGCGAGATGGCAATTTGGGGAATGTTATATTTGGAAGAGATTCAAGAGTGAATTGACAGCCCATCGTGAGAAGTTACCTGGAAACAGCTATTACTACAAGGTGCATACCATTGCACGCACGCCCAGACGTTTCCATATAGATATCGAATCTTAAATTGGATTAAGGTACGACTGATTATTTGATATTAGGACTTGTAATATTATTAGAAGTAAGAGTAGGCGGAAAATAATTATAACATAGAGAAAGAGGTCTAAATTACGTGATTCGGTTTAACTATCACTGTGTGTTCGTTCATTCTAGATTCTCACTCATTTAAATTTATCTAAATTGTTAGACATTTAAGTTCTATTCTTAATAAAGTCATATTAAGAATTTAAAATGTCTATTCCTTTCGTAAACCTACACCTCTAGCTCACGCTGACAATCAAAGATACGGTCACCAAAGGGGGCGGTATCACAAGTTGTTTTGATAAAAAGAGAATTAATGTTAAATATATGAATTTCTATTGAAATCAAAACCAAGCAAAAGTAATTAGTTATCCTCAATCTAGTCATTTTGTTTAATGATTTAATTGGGGTGTTTAATTAAACGAGAGTTTTACTAAAAATGACGTACAACGTAGACCATCTTAAGTCAAAGATTGTAGTTTGATGGATTTAATGAAAAAAATATTGCGTATAATTTTCTTAAATTTGCAAATATTTGCATGATTTTATGAGTCGATCAACATACATTGATTCATTTGATCATTTTCATAAGAAAGGAAGAAATCCTTTACATCAGAAACAAAGCCAATGCAATTTTAAGTAAATTATCTTATCTACTTTAATGTGTTCTTGGAGTATATTAGTCTTGGCTGTTTTCACGTATCAGACTGTATTGTTTCGGTTACTCATGTGACGTTTGTGAAAATTGATGGGTAGCGTAAGAGTTAGGAAATCAAAAGATTGGTTTACTTCGTCGACCGCTATTGATTGCAATATTTGGCTACAAGTTATTCAGTCTATTGACTATTTCCAATCTACAGAATATACTATTTGGAAAGGAAGAGCCAATACAAACTTTCTTTCTAGTTTATTTTTTTTTTGTAAATGGACCGTCTCTCCACACCCTGGAGGAAGGGCCGGTCACTTCTTACACCTCGAATAGCCCTTGTGTTACCAGCTCGCAGGTGGAATAGTGTTTTTCTTACGACCATCGGTTATCGGGGCGATCTCAAATGAAAGGATTATTACGCGATATTTTAGGGATGAACGTGTAGATATGGATGGCGTAATGCTATCTACATACAGAAGCCAATCTTTCATCTGCAAGACTTTCTTTAAAACTATACACCCAAAATTTCATTCGAAGTTGATAATGTGCACTGTGTAAATGCGTCCAAGAGCATCTCCTGCCTTCACACCTGGCGAGCCGTCGACAGGTGTTCCTTGTACACGATGTTTCCATTCTTTTAACGATACGTTCCATGTATAGTAGCGGGGTACGTCAACATAAAGTAATGTTTTTGCAAATGCATCATTTTGGCAAAGCAGGAAAAATGCAGTTAGTGTCGTCTTAGGTGGTGTGGTCAGTGAAGTAAATCCGCTCTCCATTGAATGACTGTTGGGTGTCTCTCATGCAGAGGCAGAGGCAGACCCAATATTCGCCACCCTGCTTCGTTACTACTAACAGATCGACCAGCTCTAAATATTTGCACCTCATCTCTCGGATCAATATTAACATTCCCTTGCTGTCGGATGTTAAAAATAGCCTGGTCACTACCTTTCTTTATATATTTACAAATATATTTTATCGCCTGTACCGTATTGCAGAACTCTACATTTATGTGGCAATTAAACATTTTAGAGAGGAGAGGAGAATATGGGACAATCCAGTTATTGTCAACCAATGATTCTTGTATTCCACCTTGGGGGTTTTGAGTTAACGTATGGTCGCCATCTTCTGGTGATCTACGCCTGTACAGAGGAGCCTTTGTCGTTGATTTTAGTATCTTTTAAATGCCCCCTTGGATACTTTTTGGTACATTTTCCTTCCTTCATGCATGGTGATAACGGATTTAGTGTACCACAGGGACCGTGAATCATATTTTTGATCAATGTATCATAGAGTTTCCGATCAGTTTCTGGGTATGGTATCTCCGTACTTATGATTTCGTCAATTTGTTTAGGGCGTAATTTTTCCACCAACCACAGCAGTAAGTGCACATGAGGCAAACCTCTTTTTTGCCACTCGATCGAATACATGAAACACTTCCAAATATTTTACCTTTTGTAAGTGGAGCAACTAATTTTTGAACTTTTACTTTAAATACTGTGGCTGTTAAGTCATGTCTGTACGTTGAATTTTGACCTGGAATGAGCTCTCTAGTGATTTCTGGCCAGGCGGGATTACATGTCATTGTAATAAACAGATCAGGCCACCTGTAGTTAAGCACGTATGTGACTGCATCCTGCGTGTATTCATGAATATATCTCGCGCTATTTAAAAATGATGACGGGAGAGTTACCATTTGACCCAAGTTATTTGGATCTAAATCCGCATCATTCCTTATCGCGTCTTGTAAATGTATATAATTTTCTGCTCGCAGTTTCGTTTGGTTCAAGGCAATAAACCTTAAGTGCTCACTTCTCCACTTTGACGTACATGTCCACCAAAAACTGATGAAACAGAAGTCTACATCGAAGCAATAAATTAAAATTGTTGCGACGTACATCATCTGATATGCATAAAAGTCTTTGCAGGAAACTTTTTTATTTGGTATGGGTTGTTTTGTAAATGGGTTTATCTGAGGAATATCAAAACTGTATCCCTCTTGTCCTTTCCAAAAAATTATCGGGTACTCGAGTGCGTCATAAAATCTATGAGTGTCTGGAACTCTAGTAAACCGGCCATCGTGTGCCTGAATAACGATGTCCCGAGACGAAGTTCGTTCATTTCTAACTACTACGGCAGCTATTTCATTTGTGGTCGGGGCGTTGAATCGTCTTTCGTATTCACAACGTGGTACACGATCTGGGTGTATCACTACCTTGTAATTATCGCTAGTCACTCTATCTTTAGCCATTTTAAATTCATGCACTAAAATGTTGTGATCATGTAGAACTTGTTGTATTATTTGAACCGTGTTTCTTTCCACACCTTGTACGTACTCAAAACGCCTATTAACTTTGACTTCCTTATCGCCCATGAAATAAACTTGCAAAAATTTTGGTTGCGTATTGGTAGCAGGAAGCAAAGAGCCAATTCTGTGGTATATCTGCCCTTGGATTGTGAAAGTCAGGCAAAATCTCTGCATCGAAACAATGTTATCCACCCCAAAAGATGTCATGTGGATTTGATTTGATTTGATTGTTTGATTTTATGTCACAAGAGCCAAATTAGGCTAAGCTGCGCCAAGCAAAGATTCAAAAAGTCATAAAATTTTGAAAACTGGATCTAAATCATGAATAATTTGATAAAAGATTTTGCTCAAAATGTTTCAATAGAATTTCAATTCGAAAAAATAATTTGATATAAAATATATAAATAATGAAAAAAATAATAAATAAGTAATAATAATAATAATGCTCAAGTTTTCATGATTTTCGCCAATTAAATAAACAATTCTTTATAAAAAGATTTGATTGTATTAAATAAATTCTGTAAAAAATTATAATTGGTGTAACATACCAATTGGACGTAAGAATGCAAAGAGATTTGGATGGGGAATCTCCCCAACCAAATCAGATAAAGATAAATTTGATGTACGGAAAAAAATGATGCGATGATGATTAAAAAAACTAGACAATCTATTAAAATATGATGAACAGAATATGGGACTTTACATGAAGGGCATTCTGGGGCATTCTCACCCAATAAAAGATGCCTGTGCGTGAAACGAGTATGACCAATGCGAAGCCGAATCAGCTTAGCATCGGTTCTTCGCATCGGCATTACAGGCAAAGTTCCAATGACAGGCTTCACGCAATGCAGTTTGTTATTATTCTGCAAATTCCATGATTCCTGCCAGGCATTATCAATACGATACTGGATGACGCGCTTCATGTCACAAAGAGGAACTGTTACCGGCAATTCTGTTGTTGCCAACCGAGCCACGATGTCCGCTTTCTCGTTGCCTTGAATACCCACGTGGCTTGGTATCCAGCAAAACTGTATATCATAACCCTTGTCATGCAGTCAACTCGAAATGTCTATTATATCACACACCACAGGATGACATCAATCGTTGTAGTTTTCTATCACTTCTAACACACTCATACTATCAGTATAGATACAGTATTTACGAGGTGCTTGGGGGTAAATTAATTGAAGCTCGTGGTACAAGGTGATGGCTTCGGCAGTGAAAATGCTGCAACAATTATCGAGCCGATAACCGCGCATATTATCTTCCATCACAACCCCACACCCAACGTAATCTGTTCATTTTGAACCATCTGTGTAGATGGAAGAATAATCACTATACCGACTCCGATGGTAAGCAATGATGCGTTGAAAAGCGACTGGTGCTATGGCGAATTTACTGTAGGTAGCGAAAGGGTTGATATAATGAAAACGTGGTGTATTCCATGGTTGGAACTGCAAAATGTTTCTTTGGTGGATATCAACATCAGGTAAATCGAGCTCGGATAACAGAAGCTTCGTTCTTTCCATAAATGGACGTATGTTATGTGACCGAGCATCATAAATTCTCTTCATGCTTATAGTCAAATTCACATTTTTCAGAGGATGTGAAGGCACGGACAAGATCTTAAAATAATAAGCAAGAACTTGCTTTTTTCGTCTTAGGCTTAGAAAAAGTTGATTGCAAGGTACGTAGAGACTCTGTACCGGCGATGTGCGAAACGCACCAGAGCAGATTCTCAATGCTGCGTGAAGGACTGGGTCAAGTCTTTTAAGCGTAGAGTCGCGCGCAGATCCGTATACAACAGAACCATAATCAATCCGGGAAAGTTCAATAGATTGATATACTCGGAGCAAAGATGCCCGATACGCACCCCAAGAGGTGTTCGATAGAACCTTCAGGAGGTTGAGGGACTTTTCACACTTCTGCCGCAGATGTAAAATATGTGGAAGGAATGTGAGTCGGTGGTCTAAGGAATCGCACTTCGGGAACTATGGGAATTTGTTTTTCACGGATGCATATTACAGGGTCGGGGTGAAGAACCCTTTTGCGACAGAAGTGCACGCAGCAACTCTTACTGGCAGGTATATTGTGGCCATTCTCATCAGACCACTTAACAAGCTTGTTAACGGTAGTTTGTAACTGCCGCTCTATCAAACGCATGTCCGAGCCTTCGTAACTTATTTGTAGATCATTCACATATAATGAAGCCTGAATAGAGGGCTGAAATTGAGATAAGATAGGTGAAATATGACAAATGTGAAAAGGGTGACACTCAAAATACTCCTCCCCTGAGGTATTCCCTCAGCTTGAATAAAAGATGGGGATAGAGTGTCACCTAAACGAACTTTAAATTTTCGGGCAGCTAAAAAATTTTGTATGAAACAAGGCAACTTGCCTCTAAGCCCGTAATCATATAGAGTGCTAAGAATCCCATAGCGCCAAGTACGATCATATGCCTTCTCGATGTCAAAGAAAATAGAGTAAAGATGGTTCATCCGGACGAATGTATTCCCAATTTTGCTTTCCAGCGAGATGATATTGTCGAGGGTGCATCGTCCTTTGCGGACACCACTCTGAAATAGAGGAATACATCGGTTTTTCTCCAGTTGATAAATGAGACGGGCATTGACCATACGTTCCATAGTTTTACAAAGGCAGCTCGTGAGTGCTATTGGTCGGTAGCCGAGAGGGTGTTTTGGATCTTTTCCAGGTTTTAGGATAGGTATTACTATGGCCTCATTCCATACACGAGGATACACCTGCTCCATCCAGATTCGATTGAATAGGTAAAGAAGACTTAGTAGTGAATCCTCGCCTAAGTGACGAAGCATTTCGTACGATATTCCATCAGCTCCTGTACTAGTATTGTGGGCCGATGATAGGGCCCTCTTCAATTCCCATATGTAAAAGTCACAATTATAAGGTAGAAATTGTCGGCACCTGAAGTTGATAGGTGTACGCTCTGAACGATTTTTAGTAGCTAGAAATGTAGCGCTATAAGAATCGGAGCTTGACACACTAGCGAATGTTTCGCCAATCAAGTTGGCTACATCAATCGGTGACGAATAAACAGCAGTCGAAGTTTCCAGTATCGGAAAGGTAAAATCACGATAGAGACCATTCGCTGCTTTTCCTTTTCTCCATAACTGTTGAGTCGTAGTTGACGATGTGATCGAAGATATGTACTGGATCAAAGAATCTCTCTGACTTTGACGTCGTATTCTACGGGCTGACGCTTTTGCACGTTTAAACGCTATGAGATTAACAGTGGTGGGGTACCTTCTGAAAATACCCCAAACTCTCCTTTGTTCCTTTTTGGCTTCGTGACAGGCAGAATTCCACCACGGTTTGCATAGCTTCCTATGAGAGTTCGATGTCTTAGGAATTGCTGCTTCGGCAGCCTTCATAATAGCATTGGTGACATTGAGAACGGCATCATCAACTTCCCTGCACATAACAATTCTTATGTTATAACCGCTTGTCGTGTGAATTTATCCCAGTCAGCGCAATGGAAATTATAAGTGGGAATATGGTGTCTTGCCCCCGCGCCATTCACATGCGAGACTAGGAGAGGGAAATGATCACAGTTATGCAGATCGTTATCTACCTCAAAGTTCAACAACGGTACATGACTTTTCGAACAGATGGCTAGATCAAGTGAGTGAAATGTCCTTGTGGATGTATGGAAATATGTTTTCTCATCGTTGTTGAACAGACAGAGACAGTGATCAGAGATTAACTGCTCGATCTGTCGCCCACGAGAGTTTGTACCATCCTGTCCCCACAGAGGGTTACGACCGTTAAAGTCACCGAGTAAAATAAATGGATCTGGCAATTGATTGACTAAATGATTTAAATCCACTTGTGGTATAACATCATTAGGTGGTAAGTAGATACAGCAGACTGTGACTAGAGAATGGATTTGAATCCGTACGGCCACAGCCTGTAATGATGTGTGAAGTGTAACAACAGTACTGGGATAAAGATGGGACGTAAAAAGGCATATTCCACCGGTTAGCCATGCGTTGCATTCTATATCCCGTCGTACGCAATTGTAACCACGCACTCGTATCGTCATGGTACTCCTCAGAAACATCTCCTGAAGAGCTACGCATGCGGGCTGGTACTTGAATATGATGGATTTAAGGTCATCAATACGAGTCCTCAAACCACGGCAGTTCCAAGAAACAAAGGAGAACATTAATGTGCACTCCCTCCTCTTTCGGAGCTAGATGTCGATGGGTTCGGAAGGCATTCCATTAAAGCTTCGTCATCATCTGATGGATCCAAGTCCGTCAGATCCGGCTCTAAGATAGGGTGGCACTTTTTGGACAGATTGGATAATTTCTTCAAGAGTTTTGGGCTGTTCAGTTCCTGAAGACGAGCCCTTCGGCTCTTGGGTTTTTGGGGGGAATTGCTAGCTGTCCTTACGATTCCCTTACTTTTATTTTGGGATGGGGAATTGCCATAAGATTTTGCAATTCCTTTCTTTTTAGTGGGTGTTGGAGATTCAGTGCATTCTTTGATTTCATTTTTTTCAGTCTGTGCTGAGCTATTTTTAAAAGTTTTTTTTTACAGCATTTGCATAACTTACTCCAGAGACTGGTGTACGTGAAGAAACAATACGCCGAGCCTCTGGGTAGGGAATTTTGTTTTTATTTTTAACGCTGTTATTCCTTTCTTCTTTAACCATTGAGGACAGGAGCGTGAATAAGATGGATGCTCACCCTTACAATTCACGCACAGCTCCTTCTTGAGGCAATCATTACTGTCGTGGCCTATTTCCCCACAACGAGGGCAAGTAGGCTGGCCTCAACATACATTTTTGGAGTGGCCGTATCGCTGGCATTGGAAGCAGCGCAGAGGATTCGGTATATAAGGTCGGACTGGGCAGTGAATGTAAGCAGCTTTTACGGACTGTGGGAGGTCAGGTGTCGAAAAGGTCAGGATGAGGTGCTTGGTGTTCAGTACTTGACCATCCCGTCTAATTGTTATGTGTCTGACTCCACAAACCTTTCATATTCTCAATTATTTCTTCGGTCGACACATTAAATAAATCAGCTGGCGAAATTACTCCAAGAGAAAAATGTAGATTACTGTGAGGAGCTAAAGTATTTGCAATTGGGCGAGCTTCTGTAGTTGAATGAGGGTTGTTGCCTGTTTTGAATGTTACACTTTGAGGAACAAGTCCCCGGAGCGCATTTTGCGGATAGACTTGACTTGCCCTATACTACTAGATATAGCCTTTTCTATGAGAAAGGTTGAGACATTCATAAAGGTATTATTTGTTTTTATAATAAAATATCGAAAGGAATCTATAAATTCAGGCATAAGGTGCTCCCCGGAGGGAGAATTGCTTTTGGGTTCCATGAGTGATATATTATGTTCAACCCAGTACGCCTCCACCCACCATGGAGCCCAACAAGAGAAGGCAGCCCTCCGGTCATCTGACATGCGTCAGGCACGGCACTTACCTCAGAGGTGGCACTGGGGTATAGTATTACAGGTTCGAGGTATGGTCCGCCAGTTCACCCAGGGTACCCCTAACTGCAACACTAACCCTAAAGCAACTGTCTTTGGGATTCTAAGAGAACCCAATTAGAAACCCTCAGATGCAATCACCAGCCGATTGACAGTAGCGGGCTCACTCCTGCCACCCGTCTACAGAGAAGCGTGGGCCAAAGGGAACGCAACAGGTATCCTCAGAACACCATTTTCCACCTTACGGGATGCCGCACACGGCAAACATGCGGGATAGCAAGCCAACAGCAAGCTAAAAGATATTAATGATGTTTAAAAGAAAAAGGAGGGGTAAAGAAGAAAGGGAGGGAAGAAGGGGGGATATAGAAGAGGGGCGGGGAGGAAAG
>BMAV01012537.1:0-15854 GCA_019973955.1 Trichonephila inaurata madagascariensis
ATACCGCAATTAAAATTTTTTCTTTTTTTTTCGGAGTTTTTTTTGATATTTGTCTTTGAAATGCATTACTAAAGTCAATAACTCGAGTTCTAATAATCCGGGTAATGTTTTTTGGTCTTTGGGTTTTTGGGGGGGGCCTCTCATTGAATGACACCCCGGTTTTTTTAAAAACGGTCTGTATTTAACTTTCAAGCCATAGGTCGGTTTTCAAGTGTTTCATTTTTAAAAAAAGTTAAAGTTTTGAAAAGGAGATAAATTAGATTCCTGGTCAAATTTTGAGTGAAATGGGTCACTTTTGGGAAATTTCCAAGGTAAAACAAAATTTCTGTGGGCATGACACTGAAACAAATATACAAAGGGGACGAATTTCAAAGAAACAATTGTTCATAACTTCTGAACTTGGGAAATTTTGACAAGCGCCGACTATTCGTGATCAGCGTTGAATTTCGTCCCGAAATCTAAGTTCGGTAGTTTGGCCGAGTTTTAAAACCGTTTAAGTTGGGTTTCAAAACCCAAAAAATCGGTTTTCAAGAAGGTGTTTTATTTTAAAAAAAGTAATTTCTTGAAACGGAGACCCGGTTTTGATTCCTGGTCGAATTTCGAGGGGAAATGGTCACTTTTGGGAAGTTTTCGGGTAAAATACAAAATAGTGGTGGGCATGTTAAAAAAGACTATTGAAAAGGGGGTGAATTTCAAGCAATTGGGCATAACTTTTTTTAACTAATTGGTATTTCGACAAGCGCCATAATATTCGTGATCAGCGTTGAATTCTGTGCAAAAAAGAAGTTTGGGAGATGGGGGAAGAAAAAAAATGAAAACGCACGGAAAAAAAAAACCGTTGCAATTAAGCCCATTTGAAAGACGAAACTTCAAAAGGATTATACCGCAATTAAAAATTTTTTTACATCGGAGTTTTTCTGATATTTTGAAAAAAGCATTACTAAAGTGCAATAACTCGAGTTCTATAATCGCAGGGTAATGTTTTTTAGTGTCTTTGGGTTTGGGGGCGGCCTCTCATTCGAATGACACCCGGTTTTTAAAATCGGTCTGTATGTTAACTTTTCAACCAATAGGGGCGGTTTTTCAAAGTGTTTCATTTTTAAAACAGTTACAAGATTTTTTGAAACGGAGATCAGAATTAATTCCTGGTCAAATTTTTTAGTGAAATGGGTCACTTTGGGAAGTTTCTAGGAAAAAACAAAATTGCTGTGGGCATGACACTGAAACAAACTATACAGAGGGGGCGAATTTCAAAGAAACAATTGTTCATAACTTCTGAACTAATTGGGAAATTTTGACAAGCGCCGTACATATTGTGATCAGCGTTGAATTCTGTGCAAGAAATCTAAGTTCGGGAGAATTGGCCGGAGTTTTAAAATCCGTTGGTAAGTTGGCTTTCAAGCCAAATAAGTCGGTTTTTTCAAGAAGGTGTTTCATTTTTAAAAAAATGTTATAGTAATTTCTTGAAACGGAGACCAGATTTAGATTCCTGGTCGAATTTCGAGTGAAATGGGTCACTTTGGTAAGTTTCTCGGGTAAAATGAAAAAAATAGTGGTGGGCATGTCTTTCAAACAGACTATTGGAAGAGGGATGAATTTCAAAAAAAACAGTTTGGCATAATTTTGAACTAATTAATTTCGACAAGCGCCATACATAATTCGTGATCAGCGGTGACTTCTTTCAAGAACAACTAAGTTTGGTAAGATTGAGGAAGACAAAAAATGAGCCAAACGCACGGAAAAGAGAAATCCGTTGCAATTAAACCCATTTGAAAGACGAACGCTTCAAAAAGGATTATACCGCAATTAAAATTTTTTTACTTTTTTCGGTGTTTTTCTGATATTTGTCATAGAAATGCATTACCAAAGTGCAATAATCCGAGTTCTAATAATCGCAGTGTAATGTTTTAAGTGTCTTTGGGTTTGGGGGCGGCCTCTCATTCGAATGAAACCCGGTTTTTTAAAATCGGTCAGTAAGTTAACTTTCAAGCCAATTAGGTCGGTTTTTTCAAAGTGTTTCATTTTTAAAAAACAGTTACATGAGTTTCGTGAAACGGAGATCAGAATTAGATTCCTGGTCAAATTTTGAGTGAAATGGGTCACTTTGGGAAGTTTCTAGGGTAAAAAAAACAAAATTGTTGAGGGCATGACACTGAAAAAATCTATACAGAGGGGACTAATTTCAAAGAAACAATTGGGCATAACTTCTGAACTAAATGGAATTTCGACAAGCGCCGTACATATTCGTGATCAGCGTTGAATTCTGTGCAAAAAAATTTGTTCGGTGAGAAAATTTGGGCCCCTGTTTAAAATCGGTCGGTAAGTTGGCTTTCAAAAACCCAAAAAGGTCGGTTTTCAAGGTGATTCATTTTAAAAACAATTTATAATAATTTCGTGAAACGGATACCAGATTTAGATTCCTGGTCAAATTTCGAGGGAAATGGGTCACTTTGGTAAGTTTCTCGGGTAAAATAAAAAAAATAGTGGTGGGCATGTCTTTGAAACAGACTATACAGAGGGGATGAATTTCAAAGAAACAGTTGGGCATAACTTTTGAACTGATTTGAATTTCGACAAGCACCATACATATTCGTGATCAGCGTTGAATTCTGTGCAAGGAAAACTAAGTTCGGTGAGAATTGGTCGGTGTTTTAAAATCGGTCGGTAAGTTGGCTTTCTAGCCAAATAGGTCGGTTTTTTCAAGAAATTGTTTCATTTTAAAAAAAAAGTTATAGTAATTTCGTGAAACGGAGATCAGATTTAGATTCTTGATCAATTTTCGAGTGAAATGGGTCACTTTGGTAAGTTTTCGGTAAAATACAAAAAAAAGTGGTGGGCATGTCTGAAAAAAGACTATTGAAAAGGGGATGAATTTCATAGAAACAGTTGGGCATAACTTTTTTAACTAATTGGTATTTCGACAAGCGCCATACATATTCGTGATCAGCGTTGAAATTTTGTGCAAGAAAACGAAGTTTGGTAAGAATTGGAGGAAGACACAAAATGACCCAAACGCACGGAAAAGAAAAATCCGTTAATTAAGCCCATTTCAAAGACAATGCTTCAAAAGGATTTTACCGCAATTAAAATTTTTTACTTTTTTATTGGGGTTTTTTTGATATTTGTCGAAATGCATTACCAAGGGCAATAACTCAAATTCCCAATAATTGCAGGGGGAAAGTTTTTTTGTGTCTTTGGGTTTGGGGGGGGGCCTCTCACGAATGACACCCCGGTTTTTTAAAAACGGTCCCAAAAGGTTAACTTTTAAGCCAATTAGGTCGGTTTTTTAAAGTGTTTCATTTTTTTAAAAAAAGTTACAGGTTTTTTGAAACGGAAGTCAAATTAGATTCCTTTGGGCAAATTTTTGAGTGAAATGGGTCACTTTGGGAAGTTTCTAGGGTAAAAAAAAAAAAATTGCTGTGGGCATGACACTGAAACAAAAAATACCCGAGGGACGAATTTAAACAAACAATTGGGCATAACTTATGACCTCATTGGAATTTCAAAAAAGCCCGGGACAAATTCTTGATCAGCGTTGAATTCTGTGCAAGAAAAAAATAAAATTTGGTGAGAAAATTTGGGCCCGGGGTTTAAAATCAGTCCGTATGTTGGCTTTCAAGCCCAAAAAGGTCAGTTTTCAAAAAAATTGTTTCATTTTAAAAAAAAAAAAAGTTATAGTAATTTCGTAAAACCCGGGGAAACCCGATTTAGATTCTTGGTCCCAAAATTTTAGTGAAATTTGGGCACTTTGGTAAAATTTTTTCGGGTAAAATAAAAAAATAGTGGTGGGCATGTCTAAAAGACTATTGAAAAAGGGATGAATTTATAGAAACAGTTGGGCATAACTTTTTAACTAATTGGAATTTCGACAAGCCTCATATTCGTGATCTGCGGTGAATTCTGTGCAAGAACAACTAAGTTTGGTAAGAATTGGAGGAAGACAAAAAAATGAGCCAAACACACGGAAAAGAGAAATCCGTTGCAATTAAGCCCATTTGAAAGACGAACGCTTAAAAAAGGATTATACCGCAATTAAAATTTTTTTACTTTTTTTATCGGTGTTTTTCTGATATTTGTCATAGAAATGCATTACCAAAGTGCAAAAACTTGAGTTCTAATAATCGCAGTGTAATGTTTTAAGTGTCTTTGGGTTTGGGGGCGGCCTCTCATTCGAATGAAACCCGGTTTTTAAAATCGGTCAGTAAGTTAACTTTCAAGCCAATTAGGTCGGTTTTTTCAAAGTGTTTCATTTTTAAAAAACAGTTACATGAGTTTCGTGAAACGGAGATCAGAATTAGATTCCTGGTCAAATTATGAGTGAAATGGGTCACTATTGGAAGTTTCTAGGGTAAAAAATCAAAATTGCTGTGGGCATGACACTGAAACAAACTATACAGAGGGGACTAATTTCAAAGAAACAATTGGGCATAACTTCTGAAGTAAATGAAATTTCGACAAGCGCCGTACATATTCGTGATCAGCGTTGAATTCTGTGCAAAAACAATTAAGTTCGGTGAGAATTGGCCCGTGTTTTAAAATCGGTCGGTAAGTTGGCTTTCAAGCCAAATAGGTCGGTTTTTTCAAGAAGGTGTTTCATTTTAAAAAACTGTCATAGTAATTTCGTGAAACGGAGACCGGATTTATATTCCTGGTCGAATTTTTGAGTGAAATGGGTCACTTTATAAAGTTTCTCGGGTAAAATAAAAAATAGTGGTGGGCATGTCTTTGAAACAGACTATTGAAAGAGGGGATGAATTTCAAAGAAACAGTTGGGCATAACTTTTGAACTAATTTGAATTTCGACAAGCGCCATACATATTCGTGATCAGCGTTGAATTCTATGTAAGAAAAACTAAGTTCGGTGAGAATTGGCCTTTGTTTTAAAATCGGTCGGTAAGTTGGCTTTCAAGCCAAATAGGTCATTTTTTTCAAGAAGGTGTTTCATTTTTAAAAAAAAGTTATAGTAATTTCGTGAAACTTAGACCAGATTTAGATTCCTGGTGAAGTTTCGAGAGAAATGGGTCACTTTGGTAAGTTTCTCGGGTAAAATAAAAAAAATAGTGGTGGGCATGTCTTTGAAACAGACTATTGAAAGAGGGGATGAATTTCAAAGAAACAGTTGGACATAACTTTTGAACTAATTGGATTTTCTTCAAGCGCAGTACATATTCGTGATCAGCGTTGAATTCTGTGCAAGAAAAACTAAGTTCGGTGAGAATTGGCCGGTGTTTTAAAATCGGTCGGTAAGTTGGCTTTCAAACCAAATAGGTCGGTTTTTTCAAGAAGGTGTTTCATTTTAAAAAAATGTTATAGTAATTTCGTGAAACGGAGACCAGATTTAGATTCTTGGTCAAATTTCGAGTGAAATGGGTCACTTTGGTAAGTTTCTCGGGTAAAATACAAAAATAGTGGTGGGCATGTCTGAAACAGACTATTGAAAGAGGGGATGAATTTCATAGAAACAGTTGGGCATAACTTTTGAACTAATTTGTATTTCGACAAGCGCCATACATATTCGTGATCAGCGTTGAATTCTGTGCAAGAAAAACGAAGCTTGGTAAGAATTGGAGGAAGACAAAAAATGACCCAAACGCACGGAAAAGAAAAATCCGTTGCAATTAAGCCCATTTGAAAGACGAAAGCTTCAAAAAGGATTATACCGCAATTAAAATTTTTTTACTTTTTTTATCGGTGTTTTTCTGATATTTGTCATAGAAATGCATTACCAAAGTGCAATAACTCGAGTTCTAATAATCGCAGGGTAATGTTTTTAGTGTCTTTGGGTTTGGGGGCGGCCTCTCATTCGAATGACACCCGGTTTTTTAAAATCGGTCTGTATGTTAACTTTCAAGCCAATTAGGTCGGTTTTTTCAAAGTGTTTCATTTTTAAAAAACAGTTACAAGAGTTTTGTGAAACGGACATCAGAATTAGATTCCTGGTCAAATTTTGAGTGAAATGGGTCACTTTGGGAAGTTTCTAGGGTAAAAAAACAAAATTGCGGTAGGCATGACACTGAAACAAACTATACAGAGGGGACGAATTTCAAAGAAACAATTGTTCATAACTTCTGAACTAATTGGAATTTCGACAAGCGCAGTACATATTCGTGATCAGCGTTGAATTCTGTGCAAGAAATCTAAGTTCGGTGAGAATTGGATATAGTTTTAAAATCCGTTGGTAAGTTCGCTTTCAAGCCAAATAAGTCGGTTTTTTCAAGAAGGTGTTTCATTTTTAAAAAAATGTTATAGTAATTTCTTGAAACGGAGACCAGATTTAGATTCCTGGTCGAATTTCGAGTGAAATGGGTCACTTTGGTAAGTTTCTCGGGTAAAATAAAAAAAATAGTGGTGGGCATGTCTTTGAAACAGAGGGGATTAAATTCATAGAAACAGTTGGGCATAACTTTTGAACTAATTCGAATTTCGACAAGCTCCATACATATTCGTGATCAGCGTTTAATTCTGTGCAAGAAAACTTAAGTTTGGTAAGAATTGGAGGAAGACAAAAAAAATAACACAAACGCACGGAAAAGAGAAATCCGTTGCAATTAAGCCCATTTGAAAGACGAACGCTTCAAAAAGGATTATACCGCAATTAAAATTTTTTTACTTTTTTTATCGGTGTTTTTCTGATATTTGTCATAGAAATGCATTACCAAAGTGCAATAACTCGAGTTCCAATAATCGCAGGGTAATGTTTTAAGTGTCTTTGGGTTTGGGGGCGGCCTCTCATTCGAATGACACCCTGTTTTTTAAAATCGGTCAGTAAGTTAACTTTCAAGCCAATTAGGTCGGTTTTTTCAAAGTGTTTCATTTTTAAAAAACTTTTACAGGAGTTTCGTGAAATGGAGATCAGAATTAGATTCCTGGTCAAATTTTGTGTGAAATGGGTCACTTTGGGAAGTTTCTAGGGTAAAAAAACAAAATTGCTGTGGGCATGACACTGAAACAAACTGTACAGAGGGGACGAATTTCAAAGAAACAATTGTTCATAACTTCTGAACTAATTGGAATTTCGACAAGCGCAGTACATATTCGTGATCAGCGTTGAATTCTGTGCAAGAAAAACTAGTTCGGTGAGAATTGGCCGGTGTTTTAAAATCGGTCGGTAAGTTGGCTTTCAAGCCAAATAGGTCGGTTTTTTCAAGAAATTGTTTCATTTTAAAAAGAAAAAAGTTATAGTAATTTCGTAAAACGGAGACCAGATTTAGATTCTTGGTCAAATTTCGAGTGAAATGGGTCACTTTGGTAAGTTTCTCGGGTAAAAAAAATAGTGGTGGGCATGTCTAAAAAAGACTATTGAAAGAGGGGATGAATTTCATAGAAACAGTTGGGCATAACTTTTGAACTAATTCGAATTTCGACAAGCGCCATACATATTCGTGATCAGAGTTGAATTCTGTGCAAGAAAAACGAAGTTTGGTAAGAATTGGGGGAAGACAAAAAATGACCCAAACGCACGGAAAAGAGAAATCCGTTGCAATTAAGCCCATTTGAAAGACGAACGCTTCAAAAAGGATTATACCGCTATTAAAATTTTTTTACTTTTTTTATCGGTGTTTTTCTGATATTTGTCATAGAAATGCATTACCAAAGTGCAATAACTCGAGTTCTAATAATCGCAGGGTATGTTTATAGTGTCTTTGGGTTTGGGGGCGGCCTCTCATTCGAATGAAACCCGGTTTTTTAAAATCGGTCAGTAAGTTAACTTTCAAGCCACTAGGTCGGTTTTTCAAAGTGTTTCATTTTTAAAAACAGTTACATGAGTTTCGTGAAACGGAGATCAGAATTAGATTCCTGGTCAAATTTTGGCGAGGTGAAATGGGTAACTTTGGGTAGTTTGTAGGGTAAAAAAACAAAATTACTGTGGGCATGACGCAGGAAACAAACTATACAGAGGACTAATTTCAAAAGAAACAATTGGGCATAACTTCTGAATGGAATTTCGACGCCGTACATATTCGTGATCAGCGTTGAATTCTGTGCAAAAAACTATGTTCGATTGAGAATTGGCCCGTGTTTTTAAAAATCGGTCGGTAAGTTGGCTTTCAAGCCAAATAGGTCGGTTTTCAAAGGTGTTTTCATTTAAAACAAGTTATAGTAATTTCGTGAAACGGATACCAGATTTAGATTCCTGGTCAAATTTCGAGGGAAATGGGTCACTTTGGTAAGTTTCTCGGGTAAATTAAAAATAGTGGTGGGCATGTCTTTGAAACAGACTATACAGAGGGGATGAATTTCAAAAGAAACAGTTGGCATAACTTCTGAACTAGATTTCGACAAGCGCCATACATATTCGTGATCAGCGTTGAATTCCGTGCAGAAGAAAAACTAAGTTTGGTAAGTGGAGGAAGACAAAAATGATGACCCCAAACGCACGGAAAGAAATCCGTTGCAATTAACCTTTTGAGGACGGCTGGCCGATATAACGGCCAAAGAAGGAAACAGACCAGCAAAAGACGGCTCTGGCTGCTGTAGCGGCCGCGCAATGCCTCCCCTCGCACAGCAGCTTTCCGGAAACAGCATGAGGCCTATTACAGTCCTGGAACATCATTTGCTTGACCGGTTTCTTTTGTATTTAAAAGGGAGGACGATACAGTTTTCTCTTTCAGCCGTATCTAGAAATCCTCTTTTTTTCCCCTTATGCTTAAATTCTCACTAGCGGAGAGTGCATAGTTATTTTTGTAGCGATTTTGTCATTTCGATTACTTAATCATTTCATTTAAATTAATTTGATTCCTTTTTTTTTTTAAAAAATGCCTAAGCAATAAGAGGACTTACCACTGAAAAGAGATTCAGAAGGCAATTTTGATGATTCTGATTTTGATTGAAGTTAGAAAATGAGAAGATGATTTAGATCAATCTTTAAATTTAAAAGCCAGAGGTTAAAAGATGAGGTTGTCTCCGAGAAGAACAAAGTAAAATAGTCTGGGATGACCCACAACTAACCCATAAAGCGACAATTTCACCTTTCACAGGAAATAATGTGATAAAAGGAGCCGCTGTACCGTGTGTTTAAATGATTCTTATTATAATTTACCATACTAAAAGATGACATTACGTATTTTCTTAATGCATGTTTTGTTACTAATACACATAGCTCTCTTTATATATGCATCTGCCAAATTTAAAAAATACTTCAGTTCTACATTTTTATTAATTTTTATACCTGTAAAACAACTTAAAATATATTTGTGGAGAACTTTAAGCAATTTTGCATTCAATTTTTGATGAAAATTTATGCATTATTACCTACAATGTATTCATGTACAGAAACATATTTTATTGTTACCTTACGTTATGCTTAATGAAGAATTTTTTAAAAATTTTTATATCGAAGCATCAATAAAAAAACACATTTTTAAATCCTGTGTAACAACAACAACAAAAAAAACGAAAAAAGAAAAAGATATTTTGCAATGACAAAAAAATTACAGAAATATTCGTTACAGATTCTTAAAATTATCAGTCCTTCAATTTATTTATAAATGCAAACTAACTTCGACATTTTTTATTATGACAATTGATGTATAAAAGATGAGTCTTCGAAACAGAAACTATTAATTTAGGTATTTTTTCTTTCAAATTTGTAAAAAAACGTATATATTAAGAGTTCTTCAGCATAAGAAAAATGCTTGTTTATACAAAACCTTAAAAGCAAAAATAAGAAATCCTTGCTTTTTGTTATATAATATATTTTAAAGTTCTACAGTGTTGGTTACTGATTTAAAAAAATATAAAAGTAAGTTTCCTTTATAATAAAAATTACAAAAAATTTTGCAAAATGCTCTAAAATCTATCTGAGAAAAATAAATATAATCAGAGACGTAGTCTAATAGATAGTACATTGAAGTAAAAAGTAATGTGTTTGTGTGTGTGACATTTTACTCTTTTTTTTTCCCGCCTAGTTATTCGTGAGTCACACTTTTTGAATGATAGTATAAAGAAAGGAGTGTTCGGGTGCGCTCTAAGGCTAGTGAACGTTTGGCTGAATACAGAATCCAGATGGTTTCTTGTTAATGAGCATGAAAAGAAGGTTTAAAATCTTTTATATCGACAAAAAGAATGATTGTCCCTCTTGATTATTGTTGATGCTTTAGTTCTATAATCATTATTGAGCTATCATATGCCTTTTTGGTGTAATAAAACCTAGATATGAGCATCTGCCTTCTTGTAAATCTTCCAAAGTTGCTTTCAAGTAGCTGAGAACTATTCTTCCTCTTGTGTATTTGCCGTAATAAATCTTTAGAGTGCATTTCCTTTTCAATAAAATTGTCGTACATAGGATAAATAGAAACTATGCCGACCAAGCCCTTCAAGAAAGCTCAGCTCTACTTTTGCGCACGTTATCAGGAGAATGAAAATAATCCTTCAGGAACTGATATTGTGTTAGATTTTTGAGAGATAAGGTAAAAAGCTCCCAGTCATAGGGGACTGTCCAAACAGAAGCGGGGGCGATATTCGAAGCTAAAGTCTTCCTTCGTTTTGAAGAAAGTCAAAAGAAAAATTGTTGTCAGTTATCTATAACCCGACTGTGGGTCTGTGCGTTAAGAAGGAAAGGTTTTATGTAATTGTTTTGAATGTTGGTAGAAAGAGTTTTCTTCGTAAGATATTATTGACTCTATCTTATGCACAAAATCACACACCAAAAGTCCGTTCAATATCGCACAAAATCAGAGCAGTAATCTTAGAAGATTTAACCAATATTAGGCAATTCTTTTAAAATTTTTAAATAAAAAAAGTAAGAAGTTATTCAAAGGCTAAGAATATAACAACCTTTTGTACAAAAGATGAAAAAAAAGTTAAGAAGACCCAATATGTTGTCCTTACTCGCAAAGAAACAATTATAAATAAAGAATAATATAATCCTTTTATATAAACAAGTTTACCGAGATACATGAAGCTCCTCGACAACTTAAATATTGTTTGTTGTCATAATATTTTTGTATTTGATATCAGCTTATTGTTTGCGTTTTACTGTCAAGTATTCTAAAATTAAAGCATTTCTCTTTTTTTTTACTAATGAAAACCATTTATTAATGTTGGAAAAAATGTAATTTGAAATTTCTAAACAGCACATTTAAGGAATTTATTTTTTAGGAACACGAGGCCAAATTGATAAATTATTAATATTTCATTTTATGAGTTCTATTAGGTCAAAGTAATAAGACGGACCTCGTAATTTAAATGACGATCAAGTAACGAGAACAAGAGCGGAGCTAGAACCCCCACTTCTTATTTCCACACCACGACAGCGTAAGGATTTTGATTTGTGCGTATCAGCTCTGCTACACAATGGAACCTCTAATCGTGACCATTTTTTCAATAAAACATGTAGAAGACTACAATGTCATACAATTCAACAAGAGGTCAACATTTATAGGCTTAGAATATTCACATTTTATAGCATAATGCAGAAACACCCTAACTGCTATACATCTCATTTATTGCCGCAGTAAATGTTTTATAATAATTTTCATATATAAAAAGAGTAGATCAAATTAAAAATAAGATTTTAGCTTTTGAATAAGGCTTGATATCAAAATGTAGATTGTTAATCTTGGGATTCGTTGAGTACTATAATTCTAATGTATCACAATATAATGGATTATAGAAAAATAAAAATTGACAATTATATACATCAAATGTATCATTCCTTTGTGGAAGATATATGCAAAATTTCTTAAGAGGATTTAAATTTTAAGATTTTTTTGTGGCATGTTCTAAAAAAGAAACAATTATAAATTGGTAACAATTAAGTTTCCAAAAAGCATAGTTTATTTATGACAATATGTTTATTGACATGCAGATGCTGTGAATACTTATGAAACTTTTACACTTACTTCATTATCGATTCGAGAAAGTCTGAACTTTTACATTATAGCATAAGTAGGATCAACTTAATTTTGCTTTTATTTTTTATTTTGTGTTTTTGATTATAGTGTATTGCAATTTATGATGAAGATCATATTATTTACTTCTTATTTCTAATTTGACTATTTTTAAGTTTTAACACACCAGGTGTGTACCAAATTCCTGCATTTAAATGAATTAAAATAGAATTTAAAACATTTTTATAACTATTTTTAATAAATTTACTGAAAATCAAATCAAATATTTTTTCTAAAATAAAATTAATTAAATTTGTAGTTATTTTATTGTACCTTTTCTACAAAGATATAAGCATTTAGTACATGGAAATGTATATATAATCACCACTGTTTTGTGCTAATTTTTCTCAACGCTCTTAATAATATTGAACATGAAATCTAGGTACAGAAGCAGCTTAAATTGTAAAGAAATATTTTTTTTTTAAAAAAATGCCAATAAATAAATTCAGCAGATTATCTTGAACTGAAAACATTAGTAATTACTGCATTGGATTCTTCAAAAACATGTTTCTAGAAAGGAATTATTCGTGTTTAGGGACTTTCCTAAGCTACGAACATCCCACAGTTCAGCAGGGGTATCAACGACTACCCTGTAAGCTTCTTTTGTCTGCCGATGTATGGTGCCATCAATCAACTTCAAAAAAGAGGGAAGTAAACTTCGCTGGAAGCGCCGTCTTTAAGGGCATTTTTCTCACAAAAACCGTCGTCTCCAAAAGGTTAAGCCCATTTGAAAGACGAACGCTTCAAAAAGGATTATACCGCTATTAAATTTTTTTTACTTTTTTTAACGGTGTTTTTCTGATATTTGTCATAGAAATGCATTACCAAAGTGCAATAACTCGAGTTCTAATAATCGCAGGGGAATGTTTTGGTGTCACACGGGTTTGGGGGCGGCCTCTCATTCGAATGACACCCGGTTTTTTAAAATCGGTCTGTAAGTTAACTTTCAAGCCAATTAGGTCGGTTTTTCAAAGTGTTTCATTTTTAAAACAGTTACATGAAGGATTTCGTGAAATGGAGATCAGGGGCCATATTCCTGGTCAGGTTACGGAGTGAAATGGGTCACTTTGGGAAGTTTCACAAGTGCAAAAAAACAAAATTGTTGTGGGCATGACACTGAAACAAGCCTTATACCAGAGGGACGAATTTCAATAAACAATTGTTCATAACTTCTGAACTAATTGGAATTTCTTCAAGCACCACATATTCGTGATCAGCGTTGGTCTGTGCCAAGAAAAACTAAGTTCGGTGAGAATTGGCATGTGTTTTGAAATCCGTCGGTAAGTTTATGGCACTCCAAGCCAAATAGGTCGGTTTTTCAAGAGGTGTTTCATTTTAAAAGAAGGTTATAGTAATTTCATTGAAACGGAGACCGATTTAGATTCACTGTGGTCAAATTTCAGTGAAATGGGTCACTTTGGTAAGTTTCTCAGGTAGAAAATACAAAATAGTGGTGGGCATGTCTTTTGGAAACAGACTATTGAAGGGGTGAATTTCAAAAGAAACAGTTAGGCATAACTTTTGAACTAGCTGGAATTTCGACAAGCGCCATACATATTCGTGATCAGCGTTGAATTCTTGCAAAAAAACTGTTTGGAAAGATTGAGGAAGACAAAAATGACCCAAACGCACGGAAAAGAAAAATTGTTGCAATTAGGCCCATTTGAAAGACGAATGCTTAAAAAAGGGATTATACCGAAATTAAAATTTTTTATTTTTTTATCGGTGTTTTCTGATATTTGTCATAGAAATGCATTACCAAAGTGCAAAACTCGTTTTTAATAATACTGATATTATGGAATATAGATTTTCCCAAAAAAAGAGTTTTATTTCGGGGTAACAGCCCCTAAATTTCCCAATTTATCCTCAACGGAAAAAAAACCCATTTCCCCAAGTTTTTTTGTAATATTAAATGAATGGATCTAATCGAAAAAAAAATTGTATAGTTTTTTTAAGTAGTATTTAAGAGAGTTGTTTTTTAAAGGGGGTATACGGACCTCTTTTTTTTCCACCCAATAAGAGGGTTTTTTTCCCGGTCCCCGCTCAGATGAGGTATACCCACATGTGAAAAAGGGAGAATATACCATGTTTAAAAATAAAAAACAATTTTTGGGTCTAGAATTGAGAAAAATTTTATTGTGTCTTCAAAAATTCAAATTAAGGAGGAATATTAAATTTAATATTTAAATAAAATGAAAATTAAAGTTTAAGTTTATAATTGGAAATTAAGAGTTAAAATGAGGATTCAAGGTTAAAATTTAAAAAAAAACTTAGAAAGATAGATTGAAATAAAATTTAGGCAGTTTTAAGGTTCAGATAGACCCTCGAATAAATCCTTTTGTTTTGGGGGGTTTTGTGACGACTCCGTCCTTTTTTTAACATAACCTCTGTTTTCTTTGACGGCCAAGATTTTGCAAATATTTTCCAACCCAAATCCAAGAGAAACGAAGGTGTGATGCAAATAAGATAACTTTAAAATGACAAATTTTTTGTAACAGGCAAATTTTGGAAAACGTTTGAAAAAAAAAAAAATTTTGGGGGTTGGGAATCAAGGTAAAAGTTATTTTCCCGGAAAAATTGGCTTTAAGGGTTGAATTAAAGGGGAAATTAATTAAATAATTGGATTAATTGGCGGGAAAAAAATTGTGTTAATTTAACGGCTACGGTGTTTTTGGTTATTTTCACTTAATATAAGTTTGTTCAATATATAAGTAATTTAAGTTAAACTTAAAAATATATTAAAATTCTAAAAAGTCCTTCATTTCGAGAATCCCCCACCTCTAACACCTTTAAAACCCCAGATATGGTCGACAAAAATCGGCCATATCACAACTCTTTATACCGCATAAAACCTTGTTTTTGCAAGTGGTTTTGGATCATATCTACTGTATTAAAAAAGTTTTAACTAATATTGCGACAGTTTAAAAAGCAGACAATTGATTAAGTGGTTTGAAAACAAATAAAATATTAACAAATTTATTTTTCCCTATTAAATATTACTTACCAATTTAAATTTCATTACCCAATCTCTAATGTGTAGAAAGTCTTTCACAACCGTGATGCAATTAAAATTTATGCCCCAACAGCTGAAATCCCTCTAGCTTAAATCAAACTACTTAAATGATTTTTTTAGATCAAAAAATCATTTAAGACTTTTTAAGTAAGAATATTCACTTCATGTATTTTTGTTGATATACAGAACACATATGCAAACTTGTGAGGCTCATGTCCTTTCTGTAAAAAAATCTCGGGTTTTTTGCAGCCAAGATTAATAAAAAACTTTCCAACCCAAATCCGTGAAATGAAAGTATAGATGCAAATAAAATAGCCTTTAAAAGGGCAGAAGTTTTGTAACATGATGGCAATTTAAAAAATTTTGTTTGGAAAAGGCAAGTGTAATTTGACGGCCCACCCAAGATTCCGGGTATCTAGCCCTTACTACAAGGGATACTATTGCACCGAGCCCAACAGTTTATCTGAAGGTGTTTGAACCATTGCGTGGAACGGTGGACAAATTTTGATATAAAAATGTAAAATTTTTTAGGATTGAATGACGGATAAATATATTTAATAAGTGATCCCAATCCCGGGGTCTGTGTTAACTACGGCTACGGTTTTTTTTATTCCCCCACTTAATATAAGTTTGTTCAATATACAAGAAATTAAATTAAACTCTTTAAAAATCATATTAAAATTCTAAAAAAGTCTTTATTTTAAATCCCAACCTCTAAATTTACACTGACCCCCAAAGATAGGTCAAAAGATCTACCATACCCTGGGCCCCGAACCCTTTTAATTTTTATGACTCTGGGGGGGAAAATCAACGAGTTTGGGATTTTACCAAAATGCTTTTCCGGGGCCAGAACGTGACGGAATTTTTTGAGGCCATAGACAACCCAAAAAAAATTCAGTCCTAGTGATTTAGCATGGCTTATTTGAAAGGTCCTCAACGGGAAGGGCCCC
>BMAV01012538.1:0-17523 GCA_019973955.1 Trichonephila inaurata madagascariensis
AATGAAATATGGTAGTTTATACATTAATAAATGTATAAGAAAAAATATACAATAAAATTTTTAATAGTATGGGAACATTATCTCACTAAAAATGTACATAATATTAATGAAATTGTGTTATAAATACTTAATAAAAACATATTATTCAACTATTAACTCTCAATATTAGTTAAATTTGATAATTCCATATTTCAAATCAAGGCGCGAATTCATTAAAATAATTTCTTTAACATTAAATACAATAATAATAATAATAATAATAATAATAAATGCTCAAACGATCAATTGGGAAGGCAACATGAGTCAGCAATTTGTGATAAATAACCAATAAAGTTGTGCAAGCCAATAATTTCGATTGCACCTCTAGGCAATGCCAGTAAGTAAGCATTAGGACAGCTTTTTTAAACTAAGCAATTATTTTGACCATCTAAAAAAAAGTGAAAAATGTATAACAACACGTTAAAATACTTTCCTTTTCTTCTTTTCATAGCGCAATTATAAAAATTACTGATTATTACGTTTTTTTCACACACACACAAAATGCATTATGTAGTGAACTCAAAAATTAGCTTGGTATCAATAAATTATGTCATTGCCAATGTCCTCCTCGTGAAGAAAAAAAATATAACCCAAGTGTCGATAGATAATGGTAAACAACCGACAATGCATGTGTATAAACCCGGAGAAGAGGTCAGGTTAACGACCTGATTTTGCAAACTCACGTTCGGGTGTATAGTATGTCCACGTGCGAGCCATCCACGTGATTTTGGCTGAAGCCCCACCGTTTGAGAAAATGTCCAACAAGATGCTTCTCGTTTGGACTCCACCAATTGTTGTAGGAAGTGAAGGATTTGCATATCTCTTGGATGTAAATGAGAATATACAATTTTCTGATATGGGTGAGCACTGATTAGGAACAAGTTGCTTGAAAGTAGTGTACTAATTTAAATGTATGGTAATGTGATCTTAAATATTCTTTTAAAGGAATTGATAGGGTTTTTCTACTTTTATGTATTTGACTACAGTACAACATACTTTTTTAATTATTGACAACATAAGGAATTTAATGTTTTCGGTACAAGAACAATAACAGTGGAATACAACTTTAACTATTATTTAATAATTTGTATTTGAGCAACTTTTTATCTCATTTATTTTTTCCAGGAAGCATTTCAAAAGAAAAAAAAATTAATGTTTTATACTGTGACTGAACATAAAGCAATAGCATCTGATACAGAGGCTTTTTGTGTATCAAATAATGTAATTTTCCTTGTATTTTTTATATTTTTAAGTGCATATTAGATTGCATTTAAGTGTGTTATAACAAAAAGAATATTTAGAAACGTGGCAGGATTTATTTCTTGGTGTATGTTAAAAAAAGAAGAGCTANAATTAACCTTTATTTCCTGCATTTTTTGCATTTAACGTTTTTTCATCTTAGGACATTCCGAAAAAAGGAGGAAGGAATAAACGTATATGATGAAATAAATTGCGCTTAAAATGTTGTAGATTACAAAATAATGAACTGGATATTTTTTATCTTTTTCATAGGAAAAATTGAAGGAAAATCCAGAGAATAAGAATGTTTTTAGGTAAAAAAAGAAACCGGAAGAAAGTACTTTCGCTGATATGTATATTTTAAATAATTCTTGACTCTAATCATCACGGGTGTGAGGTTTTATTATTTGAAATTTACTACGATTAAGTACTGTTTTCATACGAAAAAGTTTAGTTACGCTCTAACGTTATCTTCTAAGTTGGTAAAATACTCGAATTTTTAGTTTTTTTGTGTTCACGAATTATTTCTCTTCAAAAACTCCCTACATAAAATAATTCTTATATATTTTGAATATTCTTACTTTCTGTAAAATTTGTTAGTATGGGAAAGCAGAAATTCCCTTAAACTAGAAACTAATTTTATTGTAAATTTTCATAGTAATAAGCACCAGTTCCAAACTTGTAATACTGGTTCAACTAATTTTGTATATTTAATTTATATATTAAATAAATCATTCTCATAAAATATAATAATTGAAGCAATTTTCAAAAATTTAATTTTTTGACTTTATTGTGAATAATTAGCAATTAAGTTTAAATCTTAACGATATAGTACATTGTTACTCATTCAAAACGTAATAAAAATAGTTATAATTTTTCAAAAGTAAAAAAAAAAAAAACTTAGATATTACATAAAATAAAATATATATGTAGGCAATGTGTGTGTGAGTTTCAATTTCCTATTATAAAGACTAGTGAAATAAAATATGTACGGGAAAATCATTTTACATATTTAGTTAATCAATATGATGTCTGTTAATTCAGAAATAATTATACTTGGTTCATAAGTATTTCGGTTATCGAATAACATTCTTTTAATGTTAAATTGTAAAGTCTTAGTTCCTTGTACACGAGACATGACATAAAATTTGGAAGGAAGATTAGTTTCTAAACATTAACTTAAGTACGTTTCAGAAATGCATTAAGTATGTCTCGAATTATTAAGAATTTATAAATTGTCTAAAAAATATTAGAATCCGCATGATGACATGAGATTTTGGAGATTCTGTTTAAGTATATAACTACTAATATTTTTCAAATATGTTTCGACTTAACAGAGAAATATTAAAAGCTTTCTTATGTGTTTTACTCAAAGAGAAAATTATTAGTACGTTTTATTTATATTTTTCTAAAAGTTTCACAAGTAAAATCATCTGAAACAATCACCTTTTTTTCTTGTCGGACCACTTACACATGATAAATATTTCAAGCTGACCCCACACGCATGACAGGTATTTCACGCGGACCGCAACGGGAGGGTAATGGGAAAAAACATACTCTAAGATCAAAGTAACATTGAACAAAGCAAAAGTGATTAAACTATTTAAACTCATTTTTGGCTTTTATTTTAATACTATATTAACCTTTGTAACAAAAACACACACAAAAATATTTACTTGTATGCCTTTTTCACTGAATTTTGGGATAGTTTCGCTTTTCTTTCATCCATATAACTGTTCAGAATTTCTTAAGTTATCCGACTACTTTCGGAACCGTGATTTTGCAAAAGTGCATAAACGGTTAATTTTCTTGATATTTAGTGTCACAGATTAGAATACATATATATAATTGTTTTAAGGACATTTTGATTAAAAAATTTATTTAAATACAATATTTTGGAAAAAAATTAACTTAGAATAATTTTTTTCAAAATGTTCTCCTTTTGTGAAAATTGCTTCTATTATAATAATATTTTCCCTGTATATAGCTCAGTCCTCTCTACAAAGGCTCAAATAGAATATTTGAAATATATAACTTAGAAGTGGGTTTATTCATATTTTACGACAACAGAAAGGAGCAATTTTAAGAAAAAAACGCTGATAATTATTTCAATGGGTTGTAACTCTGAAAATAATGTGAATCTTTCAAATCTCCTAGTTGAGCCTCTGTAAAGTAGTCTGAGCTATATACAGGCAAAATATTATTATAATAGAAGCATTTTTCACAAAAGGAGAACATTTTGAAAAAAGAATATTCTAAGTTCACTTTTTTGCCAAAATAATGTATTTAAATAATTTTTTTGTCCAAATGTCCTTAAAACAATTTTAAACATGTAATCTAATCCAAGTGACACTAAATATCATGAAAATTATCCATTTATGCGCTTTTTTAAATTCACGTTTCCGAACGTAGTCGGATACCTTAAGCAAAAATTTTCAAAATTTAAAGTATTTTTTCATTCAAGTTCCAATAATTTAATGCTTCATTCCGATGCTGATAATTTGTAAATATCATAAAAAGATTATAAAAATGTTTGAAATTTTTGCTTGAAAAATTATGTTAGTTAAATTCATCCTTTATTTGCTTGCAAAATAATATTATTTCATCAGTAAAAATATAACACAATACAATGCGCAAAAACTAATTTTTTTGGCATAACATTCAATTTATTTCTATTAGTAGCTCAATAAAACATTTGTGTGTAGATAAGATTGTTTTTGTATTATTGAAAATTACTTATCAATTACCAATAGACATTTTAAAAATAACTAATAAATATTTTCGCATTTATCAATCATCAAACCATAGCGGCACTTCTAGTAAAATAGTTTTATAGAAGAAATTGTCAGTTCCTTATGCAAAACTTTAGAAGGGATTTAGGCGAATATAAAATTTTATATTAATGTTCTAGAGCAGGGGTCGGCAACCTTTTGAGTCGGAAGAGCCAAATATTACAATTTACAAAATTTCAAACTCTTTAAAGAACCACAAAATTTTTTCTTGCCAAGAATAAATATTACTTTCAAAAATAAAGTTTTTTAATAAAAAAAAGAAAAAAAAACCTGATCTGTTTATTTATAAGAAAAAATATCTATATTTATTCATTTATAAGTAATGTTTTTCACAATAAATTAGATAATATATATATGGCATTAGAAAAAAATATTTATAGATAAATTGGAGCTTCACCACCTGGCGGGAAAAAATGGCAATAATTATGCGTTTTAAGCTATTTAATTAATATTTTTTTAACTAATTGCTCTATCGGGATATAAATGGTCAAAATGGATTCCTCGGATCATTCCCCATCTTTTGGTATGTTTGGAGAGTTTCTGCGTCGTGCGGTTCATGAGAAGATACACCTAATCGCAAAGTCACTCGCATAGATACGTTTGTTTACCTACGAATTTTAATAGTGTAGATAAATAATATTTGCGTATGGAACTAAAGAGCCTCATGTGGCTCGCGAGCCGCAGGCTGCCGACCCCTGTTCTACAGTAGTGGTTAACTGTGTACCGTGGACCACCGGGGGTCCACAACTCTTTTCTATGGGGTCCACAAAGGTATATCGTTTAATGTTACGATTTTCCTTTTTTACATAGTCTGAAAGGTCTCGTGGAAAAATTTAAAGATGTGTCCTCCTAGACTAGATAAATAAATTCTCCTGGATGATAAAACTGAACTATAACATGTGTTTTGGACAAGAATGGCAAATATGAGCAACTACATAGCCATTACTACAATGCTATATTTTCAAAAAATATCTAATAGAAACAATTGTGCAAATATTAAGAACTGAATTCAATACGATAACGATTGCATTTAAGTCACTTGGCCATGTTTTGGGAATCAGGGTGGGATGTTCAAAATCTTGGGGATGCACGATGTCAGGCTGATATGTAAAGGGGGTCACGGCGTTTAAATGCTTAAGAACCACTATTCTAAAGAGTTATTTCTGGAAACTGTTCAAGAATTATTAAAATATGCAATTTAAGTTCTTGAATTTAAACTTCTATCGTTTACTAGGATATATGTTTCTAGAAACTTCCTAATCTCTATTTTAATTTTAGGATTCATAAGTTATTTTCGTATTGCATGTCTCTGATCAATCTGAATATCGTATAAGGTATACTTTTAATTTTTTTTCTCCAAAACAGATTAATGAACTTATCTTCATTTCAACATAAAACTTCCTTATTTTGAAATCAAAATCACTACTTATTGACACAGATAAACACATTTGCTCTGAAATAAAATACTCATATCTTTTATAACCAGAAGAGTTCAAAGAATGATATTGATCCACACTTCCTTTTATTTATACAGCACTAATTTACCGAAAATTGTTCAGAATATTAATGAGTGGATACATCTATGAACAAAGTAAGAAAAAAAAAATCTTTTGGTGTTTTGACGATTTTTTTTTTATATTATTACAAGTTTAAAAAAAACAGTGTAAAAATGGAACAAGAAATTATGTAGTTGACAGTTGAAGACTTAAAAAAAATTGACTTAAAAAAACATAACAAAATTAAAATTCAGCTTTAATGTAGAAAGGGTTAAAGTAAAACACTTATGATGTCTGAAATAGAGAACTAGAGGAAGAAATGTATTGATTTCATAGAGAGAGAGAGATAGCAACGTAAATGTCATCCTGAAAAATAAAATATCAAAATTAATGCCTTTGAAATTATTTAAATATAGTTCAGGAAGAAGCTTTGTATTGATAAGATTAAACATCAGATTTGTTAACGTCATGATCTGTCCAATTTCATCATTGTTTATATCTGTTGGAAAAATCGAAACAGATAGAATCTGAAACTTGTATTAAAAAAAAAGAAAAAAAAAGAATTTAAAAGAAAGCTATGAATAAATAGATGTAAATATACAGATAAAAAGAAATTCTTCTTACTGCCGAAAAATTCAAAATATTTATACATCATGGCTTGCAAGGAATCTTTCTTTTATAAATATTGAATTAAGACATCACTTGTGTGGATCATAAATATGAATATGAAAACTTTGATTGTTTATCAAAACATACAGTTTTGATAAACATTGAATTAAGATACGCCAGGATCATAAATATGAATATAAAAAGTGACAACATACTTTGATTTAAATTTGAAAACAGTAATATAACTATAGAGATAAAATATTTTTAAAAATTTGTGTTAAAAATTATAACATGAAGTCGAGTATTGTTTGTGAAGAATTATTTTATTATAAAACATGCTATAAAAATTATAAGAAATTGCACAGGCATCTTTGAGATGGATAATTTTTGCAATTTCAAAATTTACTAATTTTTTTAAAGAATATATTATTTTATTTATTAACATATCTTAGCAAAATATAGATTCTCCAGCTGGTATTAATTCTAAGAAAATCTGATTATATTTTAATCAAAACATTAGATCGATTAACATAGTAAAATATTAAAGCATCGGTATAAAATTTTTATTTATGACCATTTAAAATCAAAAGATAGATTTTTAAAAATTGAATTCATAGGTAAACGAATCAGTATGTCAATGAATTAATCTCGTTCATAATTTGTTTATAGAAGGAAATGGTCCTGTCTTAATTTGGATTTCGTTTTTATCTTTCATCGACTTAAAATGGTTAATTTAATTTCTGACTATTTATTGTTTTTAAAAAATATTTATGTTTCTAAATGTCAAAATATAACAATCTCTTTTCTAATACATTTATTATGTAATTATTCCATAAGAAAATATTCTCGTGGCTTACGTCAAAATTTTTTAGGAATGAATATTTATCCTCTACATACATACGTTTATCAATTATTTCTTCTTTTAATTCAGAAAAAAAATTTCAATGTTTCCGAAGTTTTGGTTTTGAATTGATGTTCGGGAATCTAACGTGAAAAAATATGTATGGATGATCTAACAAATGTATAAACTTGTTATATGTTATATTATATATAAGAAATTATGGACAAAGCAAATATCCTACATAAAAGAGAAAAGTGAAGTTTTGAAATAAAAAAAAATAAGAACAACAACCCATTATAAAAATGAAATAAAGTCAACTGACCAAAATGGAAACCAATTATTTTCTAAAGCTGCCACGCAGACTTAGGTCAGTGAAGTCGGGTTAAGCTTGCTTTATAGGGTCCTAACCTTCCCCTTAAGCAGAAATTCTACATATAATAGTGCGAGAAAAATTGAAAAAAATAAATAAAAACCCAAAAATAAAAAATACTCAAGCCTAAATTTTGTACTTGTAATCAGACGTTAATCTATTAAACAATTAAACCAAAAATAATGACTATTATGTTTATAAGCTTTTTCCTTTCACCATTATTTAGAAACTGTCTTTTAAATTTTCTCTGAATAAATATGTAAAAATATAGACAAATAAAATTTAACAAATGAAACTTTTCTATTATATGTTTTATTATAAATAGCATCGATTTGATAACTGCCACAATTTTAAAACAAACATCGATTAATTTATCAATTTTTCAAATAAAAATTATGGACATAATAAGGAAATAATGTAAATTAAAATACATTATATACAAATGCAAACAAAAGGGTTATTTTGTTTAAATTAATAAAATGTTTACTGGTTCCCTTTTCACTAGAACCTAACAATTGATTTCAATGAAACATATTGTTTTGACTCATCATCATAATTAGCTACAGAAAATCATTTCAATAGCGTTTATGAAAATAATCGATTCGCTTAGAACTTTAACAAAACGTTGCATAACTGGATTTTGATGACGAACAGGTAAGTGGAATACAAGAAAATTTAACGTTTTAAATGAAAGAGATACTTTCTTCAAAATACGATTTTTACTCATGACTTAAATAATTTCTCTCGCATGTTATTTTAACGAAATGCTCTCTGGAATACTTTTTAATAAAATTTCGTTGGGAAATTGTATATTATTTATATAGTCCCCGATTTAAAGAATCCATCCAGACCGAACCTTTATTCGTTAATTCGGGCTATTTGTTATATCGGGGTCAAAACAAAATTAACATTTCCTACCTTTTGGAAACAAGAATTTTCAACTAGAATTTTTGAAACTTATAACTTGGAAGTCGGTTTATTCATGTTTCACGAAAACAGAAGGGAGAAATTTTAAGAAAATACGCCGATAATTATTTCAAATGGTTGTAACTCTGAAAATAATGTGAATTTTTCCAAAATCGTAGTTGATCCTCTGTACAGAAGTCTGAGCTATATACAGGCAAAATATTAATACAATAGAAGCATTTTTTACAAAAGGAGAACATTCGGAAAAAAGGTCATTCTAAGTTAATTTTTTGCCGAAATATTGTATTTAAATAATTTTTTTTGTCATAATGTCCTTAAAACAATTTTATACAAGTATTCTAATCTAAGTGACACTAAATATTATGTAAATTATCCATTTATGCGCTTTTTTAAAATCATGGTTCCGAACGCGTAGTCGGATACCTTAAAAATTTTTTGCTAAATTTTCCTAAAAATAAATTTTTTCCAAAAAAAAGGGTGATGCATGTTAGTTATTAAGTAGTTATGACTTTTTAAGCCTATTTATGTTCTTTAAAACAACAAAATTATTCAGAAAATCAATTTTTGAAAAATTTATCTCCGAACCTAATTGGATACCTTAAGTATCTTTTTGATTCCTGACTCAAAAGAGTTCTTTTCCGACTTTATGCGGAGAAGAAAATAATACATAATTTACATCCTACTGCATAAGCGAGAGGAAATGTTTTCACAGTTTTCAAACTATGCAAAATATTAGAAAATGTAATATTTTCGATTGGAGATATTAATTTCTGCATTAGAATCTCTATTCATTGGCTCTAGAATTTCCTTATCTTCAGTTGTACCAATAAGTAGTTCATCATCAAATGTATCATAATCGTTAAAATCTTAAAATATCCTTTGAGTTGCTCATTGGGATGAGATAAGAAAGGAATTTTTTGGTCCTACTGAAGACTCCCATGATAGGTTACACTCATGGGACTCATCTACACCTGTAAAGTCTAATAACGGTTCTTACCCTTTCCCATTGAAATTTGCAGCTTACAGGAAAAGGCCTTTTCTGTTTCGAACTAAAAAAGATGTCATTTTGAAAAAAAATCCGAATTTTTCTATTACAAACTATTAAAAAAATTTCCAGCTGCTGAAATAATTCGTTAAATAATCTTTTGCTTTCATTTTAACCAGAGAAAGAGAAAAAATCGTTAAATAAGGGTTCGTTAAATCGGGGTCCGACTGTATTTATCAACTATTTCCTTCAATTATATTTTTTTTTAGTCCTTATTGTATATATGCATGCTTTTATAAAGTAGTTACCAGACTGAATAAAACGTTACTAAACATTGATAAAAAGCTTCATCATTTGAAGTATGATTCTATGGAAGTAGGCTAGTTACAGTGAATACAGTAAGACAAATTGCTTTCTTAGAAAGTAATATACTCAGCACTCAAAAACAAATATGACCTTTTGAAGAACATCATGAAATAAAGACCCAATTAAAGTGACTTTTCTGTGATCGCTCAACCGTATAGCACTTAATTAGGTTTCTCTATTGTACAAACCCCTTTAATATATCCCAATGAGACTTGAGCTAATTGAAACAATTCAATGTCATTTTTCTTTGCACTAAGACTCAAAAATATTTTAGTGAAAAATATCAGGGATGTGATGTTTGTTTTCTTACCGTTAGAACAATAAATTCACCTTTGAGAGAGATATTTTCGTAATGTAGAACTGCACAACAACTCCTTATTATATATTCATATATTCTGAATTAATATATTCAGTAACCTAGTTCATTTTAGCCTTGAAATACAATATTTCTTATTTATATTTTGTAAGTAAGATAAAAACAATTATAAATGAATTATTTCCAGTAAATTTACAGAGCACTTTCTGTTTCTTAGAATTCAGATCCAATAAATGTTAAAAGAAATTTCTTCCTTTTTTAAAAAAAAATTGTGAACTTTCAATTCCCCAATCTTGAGTTCTTCAACAGATAATTGTGACAAATGATTCCATTTAAAAATGCAAATATTATATAGAACTGTAAAACAATAAAATATCATTGCATAAAAAAAATTAAGAAGAAAAAACTCCAAATAATTCTTCTTAGAATCAGATTTTTAGTAAAAAAATTAAAATTTTAAAAAACTGAAAATACAGCAAATACAGTTTTGGACGTAGGATCGAAATTCGGGTTCAAACTATTTATATGATGTAAATCAAGGGTCGGAAACCTATAGCATTCGTACCACATGTGACACGCGGTACAATTTTCAGTAGGGCTATGCTCTACTCAATAAATTTGTCAATTTTTGAGTGGATTGAAGTTGATAAATTTGTAAGGGACCATATTTTACAAACATCTTCAGAATTATGGACATTTATAGAGTTACGAAAAAATTCTAAAAGTAACTCTAAAGATAAATTCTCAGCTATTTTGTAAATTATTGAATGTAATTTCTTCAGAGGTTTAATTGTTTGAAGACAGAAAATTACATATACTCTGCTTTCCCCTTTTGTGGTTCTACACATATTCAAGTAAAGAAATCTTTCTTCATATAATAAATATTTCAAGTCCGCAAAGAAATTGTGATCCGTAAATATTTTGCGATATGAATGTAAATTGGTGCAGGCACTAGGTTCGCATTAAAACATTTATTTACCTTTTTATTTCAATATATTGAAGGTAATTACTTATATTTTATATTGCATATTTATTATTTCAATAAATATGTTTAAAAATACATAATTTTTTTAAAGTTTCTGTTGAAGAAATAGTTGTATTTTATGCTATTTATATTTTTGTGTTAAGAAATATCTTGAAATGAGGCAACATTAATATATAATGAAATCGTAAAAATCTATAATTTTGACCTTTATCTCTGCATGCATTATCACGGGAATAGAACTGTTTCTAAAATGTCCTATCGTGTGGCACGCTGAATCATATTTTGCAAATTGGTTTGGTACGCTCCAGCTAAATGCGTTCCAGCCCCTGTTATAAATAGAAATCGTGGAGCTCAATATTCATCTTTTCAAGAATGTAATTGGTCATGATTTCATTTTAGAATGTCAGTTCTCGTCTCTAAATAACTGAACTTTCCAAAGAATTTTTTCAAGCTAATGATATTCTCCGAATAGATTGTTAATAAGACCTCCAGACTTTCATCTTAAGTAAATTTGGAATTCTTTTAGTATTGCAGTTCTCGTGAACAACATTCTAGGAACATACAGTACTCCAAAACGGCATAATGATAAGATTGTGACTAAAGTCACCCAGGTCCTATTTTTCCTGTAACACTGCCCTATTCTAGCATGACGAACTGCAGAAGTTAATAAATTGTCCTATTATCCAGCAAATTATAAATGCATTTACAGGATGAATTAAAGTTGATAAAGTTCTGTTTCTGTAACGAAGGACCGTACTATCTTTTTAATTTCGTCCCATCCAGTAATTTCTCTTTTAGACACCCACATTATGTAGGCACGATTCTTATGAACGTGCGCCGCATTCAATTTTTATATTATACCATCCTATGTATATACTTCATTAAAATCTGTCTACAACTTCTGATGGTAACCCAAAACAAAAATTCTTTAATTTTGAACTAATTTTATGTATAAAAACTATAGTACTCGTAGAATATAAAAAAGCCGTGGGAAGCCTAATGGTTAGAGCTTTGGACCCTAGACCGGAAGGCCTGGGTTCGATGCCCGATGCCACCAAATACCCTCCGAGTGCACACGGAGTACGTTCTTGTTAAATCAGCGGGTCCGAAAGTCTTGTAGTTGGTCGCAGCTGAAACCACGAGTGCAGGGGGCTGGAGAATATTTCCCTCCTCTCCAGTTCCATGCCTAAATTGTGGAGGAGGAGATCAGTGGTGTCGCCATCTATCGTAAAGAAGTCCAACCCGTCTCACAGGCTCTAGCAACATTCATTCCTTCCCTTCGGAAATTTCACCGAGAAAAATCATACTTTCATCTGTATGGTGCCCAAGGCTAAGGCCAAAGACAGGCGTACATCTAGCCCCTTACCATGATGAATTTCATGGGCCTCGATCTGACTACGTCAGACAGGTGGCATTAGAAACAACAACAACAGAATATAAAAATGTAAAATTGTTTAGATATACTAGATCAAAACTTAAATCTAAAAATAGAAATATTAAGTTTAAGACTAGGAGCCAATTTTTTGGCATTTTAACACATTTAATCCTCTTCTCATGTGTTAATTGTAGATACATTTTACTGTTATGTATAATCATGCCCACCTCCTTTTCAACTTTTTGTATTTATTATTTTTTTGTTTTAACCCAGAAAGCGTTTAAAGAGTAATTATGATAATGTGCAGAAAACCTTCACTTATTGCTGCAAAAAGGGCAGAAATCATGTGACCCTACATAATGATGGGTTTTCTGTAAACAAAGTAAACTAAAGTATAAACGTTACAAGACAACTGTTCATCAATTTACTTGTAAATTTAAAATTTTAGAAAATTTATGGATTTTAACTCAAACTAATGGCTAAGGTAAGCGCATGCACGTGATTTTCATGTGAAAAAGACAAGAAAAAAGGTCGATTGAACTCCAGGAATCTCTAGCAATAAGAATAAACTTATTCACCCTGTAAAGAGCACCAGCATCAGTTTGAGTACTATTTCAAGTCATTTGACTAAGTATTTTGGTTTATTTTTCTATAAACAATCGAGTAAACTTATATTAAATGTGAACAAGAAATGACTGACTTTCGCCAGACGATATCAAAGTCAGAAATACAACAGAGAAATACCGTGTTATTTTTCAATGAGTCAAAGATGCAGTAATTTTTTGCACGTGCTATAGGGGTTCATATCCCAAGTGGAAAAATATATGATAACAGATATGTGTTTTCAACTGTAAAACGCGATCAAAGTCAGATTATATGGGATGCGATGTCTATGAGGTACTACTGCTCTGTATTTCCTGCCACCTGAAATCACTCTGTTACCTTAATTTGCTGCTTGATAAAGTGAGTTGTCGCATGGATGTTTATAGATGTTCAGTTTCCATGCATGATAGGACTCCGGGTCACAGATGAAGGACTACTAAAAACTATTTAAAGGTAGACAAAATACAAATGTTTTATTGGCTAGTTAACAGACAGGATTTGAATCCCAACGAATGTGCGGCATTCCCGGGGGGCGGCGGAATCTTTTTTCTTAATGGGGCTGCGGATTGGAAATTACTATTGCAGACGTAGTACATTCCCCGGAAGCTGGTATCACTCTTTAGTGTGGCACCATATAGGTGAATATCAATTGCCACAATGTAATTTTGATGCCCATTTTCCTCCCCAGATAGAGACACCTGAGTTTTGACGATGCGAAACTGTTCTTGGAATTTAATTTTACCCAGAGCATCCAAGTGAAACAGGCACTCTGGGGATCTTTAACATGTCACATAATCGTTCGACATGTACACTGTCGTTTTTTGCATCATGCGAATCGACTGAACCCATAAACTTAAGGACATAGCCAAACCAACTACGCCATCTAGCCGGCTTGTGAAAACAATAAATTTTCAAAAAAAGCAACCATTTATTGCTATGACACTTGATGAAACAATACAAGCGTGTTCGACGTAGAAAGATTTCTAAAACTTATTGCCAATTTCTTATTTATACCATGACTAACAGGATTACAGTAGCGAGTAAAAACAAAAAAGGTTCTAAAAAATACTGAATATTCAAATTTTATTGTTATAAAATATATTATGTTAGAATTCCATTGAATAAGTGTAAACTATGTTTGAAAATGATTGTAAGCAACAAAAGGAATACTTAAAAAACACTTGGAATAATATGCCATTTTACATTTCTACAAGTGATCTTGGGGGATTTTTCTTCATAAATATATCTGCGCAAAGTATTGCTTGTTTTTAATTTAAAATGAAATTAAATATAGCTATTGTTTTTCAATTAAACAAGGCTTTAAATTTGATGCATGTGCTGTTTTAATATTCAATTTCAAATTACTTTGTGATTTTACTTTAACAAAAATTTTTTTAAAAAATTCATTTTATGAAGAAATGATAGATTTTCTTTAGAAGGATTCAGTGTATCCTTAAGGTATCCGACTACGTTCGGAACCATGATTTTAAAAAAGCGCATAAATGTATAATTTTCATGATATTTAGTGTCACTTAGATTAGAATACATGTATAAAATTGTTTTAAGGACATTATGACAAAAAAAATTTATTTAAATACAATATTTTGGCAAAAACTTAACTTAGAATAACCTTTTTCCCAAATGTTCTCCTTTTGTAAAAAATGCTTCTATTGCTAGCTCAGACCTCTGTTCAGAGGCTCAACTATGAGTTTTGAAAAATTCACATTATTTTCAGAAAACCATCTGAAACCATTTTTAAATTCAACCATTTGAAATAATTATCGGCGTATTTTCTTAAAATTTCTCCCTTCTGTTTTCGTAAGACATGGATAAACCGACTTCCAAGTTATGCATTTCAAAAATTGTAGTTGAGCCTCTGTATAGAGATCTGAGCTATATACAGGTAAAATGTTAATACAATAGAAGCATTTTTTTACAAAAGCAGAACGTTTGGAAAAAAGGTTATTCTAAATTAATTTTTTGTCAAAATATTGTACTTAAATAATTTTTATTGTAATACTATTCTTAATCCAATTTTATATACATTGTCTAATTTAAGTTATGCTAAATATCATAAATATTATCCATTTACACGCTTTTGTAATATCACGGTTCCGAACGTAGTCTGATACCTTAAAGAAAAAGAATGTTCATTCTTGTAGAGTTTGCCCAAACTATAACCTTGAACTAAAAATAAAATTATCTATAGTTAAAGTTAAAAATAACTTTAACTATAGAAATAAATATTGTTCTTTTCTTAATAAATTCTTTTAAAATTACTGTCTTCAAGTTAAAATTAAACAACTATATTTTGTTGTAGTTTTAAAAAGTTCATAGCTAAAAGGTTTATTTTGGATATAATTGCTTAGAGTAAATAGTAAATTCTGATCACTATCTTACTGTTAAACTTTGGCTATGCCCATTTTACTAAAGTTTATTTGAAGTCTTATTTTTTAAAAAATATTACAATTGTTTTTCAAATAAATTGACACTATATAAAACTATATTGATACAATGCTCGCAAAATACTATTTTTATGATATTTTAAAAACGATTTACTAGAATTTTATTCTGAATAGATTACCTATCATTTACGTTCTTCCTCATCAGCTGGTAGTTTATTATTTGCTTGCATTTAAAAATCAGTCAAGGTTAACATATTTATTGTAGTACAAAATGTGAAAAATTTATCTCCTTTTAAAAATATACACGAACTTCTGAATGGGGCTAAAGTTTTGAAACGATTTTTAATATCCGGAAACTATTGAAATTAGAACCGGTTTCTCATCAACCGAAAAATGTGGATAATCTATCAGACTAGAAACTGGTTTGTTGTTCATGACTTTTTTCTGTAATCAGAAAGAGGTGAGGACCCATGGGGTATGATGTTGAATGCTACGACAGTAGCAAGGTAACATTTCTCAAGTGTCAACCCGATCTACCCACATGTATCTCACGAGTTGATCTTAAAAAGAACATTGAATTACTTCTTACTCCCTTGACCTATCACAAGGAAGAATTTTGACTCTAAAGCCAACAATTCGATTTCAAGAGAAAATATTATTTATTTCTGGTAGCATTTATTCTCAGTTGTTTTCCAAGTAATTGAAAGCTATACTTTAAAATATTTAAAGCGACTAGAACTACGTTCCTTATTTTGTAATTCTTTGATAAAAAGATTAGTATAATTATTTCATCAAAAAATTACAAAATAAGGAAGTATGCGCATCCGAATATAATTCTCGGAAATATTGTTTACGAATTAAATTTATATGAGTTGAAACTGATAAAAAATTTATCGCAAACGTGTATCTTCTTTACACAATCAACATAAATAAACAGGCTGTGTCATGTTCTATACTTTCATGTTCATGTTATATGTCAATTTCATAACAATTTATCTCAAAGATGATGCAATTTTCTATTAAATATTGTTTGCATGACTATCTAAAAGTAACTTACCCTTTTTAACAACAAATAACAGTTTTATTTCGCAGCTATTAAAGCTAAGCTATCTCACACCTCATAAAAAACTCACAAACTTGACTCTTTGACTCAGTAGCGCAATGGAGAATATTAGGACCCTTCAGCAAACACAAATTTCGGACCCCAAGCCCAAATAAGTACTTAGTGTCAGTCAAGCTTTGGCCCCCTTACAGTCCCTGGGACCCCCGCAATGCGTGGGTATACGTTACGCCACTTCTTTGACTCTCTTCTCTCCTCCTATCATACACATCACTCTCCTCACTGCTTAAACAGCGCCATTAATTTCCTTCGCAATTATAGATTTTCAAAAATATTATTCAATGGTTTTTTTTATCTAGCAACAGTAAAAAGGTTTGCAATGCAAATGTACAAATGCTGATAAAAGATATACTGTAATATTTACAATACCTAAGTAGTTAAACAACACAAGTATACAAAAATTTGAGTCATAAAGAGAAATTTAGCCGTAATAAAAAGACAACTATAAAGAAAATATATTTATTAAAACAAAAGAATTTGCCTTAAATGATTTAGAGGGGTGAACATGATTGTTTAAAAATTATATTTATAGCTTTAATAGGGCGATTACAGAATGAAAATGATAAATTATATTACATTTTATTTTAATATGATAAGTTTAATAACTATCGAATATTAATTAAAATTATGTACATAAAAGGAAAATTTAGCATGTGACATTAATGCTATTACTTTTTGCTTATAATATATTATTAGAAATTCTGAGGATTTTTGCTTTTGTGTGTTTTTACCACGATAAATTCAGTAAATGTACATATTTAATCCAATACAGAAAAGCAACAAATGCTTAAGATATTTGAAATATGGCTAATCCAAAGTTCCCAAAATCAAAACAAGCAATCTGAACAAATCAAGAAGTCTTATCTACAAAAAACATATTATAATCTTATAATGCAAGTAAGCGATTTTTTAAAAGCTGCACATTCCATTGCTATAAATAAAGTAAATACATAATAGTATATAAATCCCGTTGAAAAAAGAACATGCACTCAGAAGAATTTGATATAGAAAATTACGAAATCCTATATGCATGTAGAGATTGTGAGGAGATAAAG